>JAQGBX010000392.1:0-37713 GCA_034698745.1 Megaphyllum sjaelandicum | reverse complement strand
AGAATAGTCTCAAACTTAGGAAAATCCAACCTTTTGACGATGCCGGGGTCCATCGTGTTACGGGCCACTAGTCCGTTGTAATGTGAGGAAGCGACTCCCCCTGCCGCATGGCACTGTGTGTGCTGACCGCGGGGTATTGAATTGAATTGAATTGTCCTGACTTGTCCAAGTTTTTAAACAAACTTTCCTGACTTAACTGTACAAGATTTTTTAACGAGTTTTGCGGACTTTGAGGTTTTTCAATGAATTTCTCCGACTAAATTTCAGGTTTTTAAACAAACTTACCAGACTTTTCCAGGTTTTTTTTTTTAAAAAAAATTAACTATAGGCTGGGGGCCTATAATTCTCATGGTTTCAAAGGTACGGAAATTTTCCTGGAATAAACTCATTACAAACACACGTACCACCTATACTCTCCAATCGAGCGAGTGACCATTACAACTGACCATTTCAACGTAAAAAAGTGAACGTGAAAAGTGACCACTGAAATGACATTCTGAAAAATGACCAAACAAAAGTTTTGTTTCATCAACTAAGCCTTTTCAAGTTTTTCAACGTACCTTTCACACGCTTTCGACGAAACGACGGCTAAAAAACTGTGAATTAAAAGCGATTAAAGAAATCAAAAGCCAAAAAAACAGCTAAAAATTGCAATGAAAATGAAATACAAAAACGCACATGGTACAAAATATTCAAACGAGTCAAACATTTCGTATTGCACGTGTGTCTCGTTTGTGACAGCTGATAAAACAGCTGATGCAAATATTTCGCATCGCACCTTAGTCTAACAGGCAGCATTCTCCGGGGGCAATCCATAAAAAGGGTTCCTCCAGAAATTTCATTTTCAATTTCCCTGACCTTTCCAGGTATTGAAGAAAAAATTCCCTGACCAAAGATAATGTCAAAAATTGACAAATTTTGCAAAAAATCTGACACTGGAAAATAGTCTTCAAAATTAACTAATGACAATTTTGAAAATTAACGTGGAACATTTTTTTTAATTAAAATAAGGCGATTTTGTATTCAGAAAATATTTCAAACTGTTGAAAATTTGTCCTTTGGAAAACGTGGAACATTTTTTTTAAATTAAAATAAGACGATTTTGAATTCAAGAAATATTTCAAACTGTTGAAAATTTGTTTTTTGGAAAACGTGGAAAATTTTGCAAATTTGTACTCGGAAAACGTGGAAAATTGTGTAAAATTGTCCTCGGAACATGTGGGAATTTTTTTCCAATTTGTATGCTGGGGAAAACGTGGTAAAGTTAGCAAATTTGCATTCAGAATAATACATGTAAAATTTTGCAAATCTGACAGTACTCCGAAAATGAGTAAATTAATTGCAAATTTTTACTCGGAAAATAGGCCCTGAGCTAACCTTGAAGAAGCATTAAAATTTGGATCGCCATGACTGCGTTGAATTGCCCTGATTTTTTCCAAATAAACCATTATTCCCTGACTTCTCCAGGTTTTCCAGGTCTAACGGAACCCTGTTCGGAAATCGTAGAAACTTTTCAAAACTTTTGTTCTTGGAAACTGTTTGAATTTTCCTGACTTTTTCAGGTCTAAATGAACCTTTGATGATATCGAGACTAAGATAAAGCTGGTCTTAATTTACTACACAAAGTAAAAAAGCAGAAATAAAATAAACAAATAGACCGTCCGAGTCTCGCATCCTCGTAGCGACACATTCCATCAGGTTTTTGCCTCACACCATTTCAAAAGTAAGGTACCTCTTGATCATCGGAGGCCAGTCCAGCTTATCGATGAGACGCAGCGTCTCGGTCCCGTAGTGATCGTAGAACGTCTTCCTGCACACGTGCAGGATTATGCACATGATTATCCCCTAAATTAAACTAAACTGGGCATCAGTTCCTGTCTTACAAAGTTACGAAAGCGAGATAACTCTTTATCAACGAGGGCAAAGGCAGTCGGACAATCTGGTTCGGCGCATCGCGTCCGTAGTGGTCGTAGAAAGTCCTACGACACATGTTGGTCAACTTCGGACACTCCACAGACCTTAATCGCTCGAGCAAAGCCTGATCCTTAACTCCGCGGGCTCGTTGCACGTTCGTCCAGTCTTGACGGGTGATCCGGGCACCTACCTCCAACAGCAGCTCCACAAGACGCGAGTTTCCTCCAATCATGGCGAGAGACATGGGCGTTAAGCCCCACCTGTCCTCAATGTCAATCCTGCAGCCAGCCTTGATTAACTTCATTGCTGCCATACAATTGTCGCAACACACGGCCGCATGTAATGGCGTGCGGCCACATGGGCTCGTGGCATCGATCTCGCATCGGCTCGACAGCAGAAGCTGGAAGGCACTCGACCCGACGCGGCTTCTTGCCAATTTAATGATGACATACCTGAGGAGTGGAACATAGCCACTCATGTCACAGCTCCCGACAAAGTCCTTACAGTTCCGCAGATCGGAGATGAATTTCATGTTGCAACGGACGCAGCGGGTGACGTAAAGCAGCAACATGTTGCCGAAAGAACTGCGAAGGTTCACCTCTGCGCCTTTACTCACCAAGTATTTTGCAATAGAAGCGCAATTATGATGGCAAACATGCCGATGAGTGCTTTTATCACTGTCGATCCGATGATTCTGTGCCTCTGCTCCTTGATGGCCCAAAGGCTTTCGGCACACGTCAGACAGCTCTGAAAACTCGGCGCCTACGGCCTGCAAGCGCATGAGCATTGTTGGTTGGTCGATCTCGAATATATCTCGTACGTTCATCCAATCTCTAAACGGGATCTGGGCTCCAGCCTTCAAAAGTAAATTCACGAGATGGTAGTGTCCTTTCTCGATAGCGTGAGACAAGGGCGTAAAGCCAGACTCGTCCTCGATGTTTACCGCGCAGAGAGCCCGGATCAACATCCTCGCCGCATTCTCGTCAGTGCACTGCACGGCAATGTGCAGCGGCGTCCGACCATCGTTGCACCTGGCATTGACATCGCATCGTTTTGACAGAAGACGCCCAATAGCCAAGGAGCAACTATCATCATGGTTTCTTTGGACGATGTAATGGAGTGGAGTACAACCTTTCCGGTCACGACTATTGACGCAGGCCTTCGCATCCAGTAGATCGGAGATGAGCTGCATGTCGAAATGAACGCAGCTGGCTGCGAACAGCAGCGGCGTTCCGCCACAAGGAAGGCAGACGTTCACGTTCGCGCCGGCACTCACCAAGTATCTGGCGATTGAGGTCCGGCTATCCCTGCAAGCGCTCAGAAGAGGAGTCATCTGATAGTTGTCCGAATGATTGACATCGGCTCCGGCCATCACCAACGTACACGCAATCTCTGAAAAATTAAACCGAAAGATAAACTGGATGAACGGATGGAGTGGAAGCGAATCATTGGTTTATAACTGGGCACAATTTCCAAACACGAGAATGTTACAATTTTGAAAATCGGACAGTTTAGATTTCTGATACTCTTACAAGTTAAACAATTGACCTGACCCGGTTACCCACTTGCCGGACGAGGCCGATGAGAATGTTGAGGATGTGCCAAATAATCTAAGAGGCTCCTTCGGCCGAGACTTTAATCCGAGGTTCCGCGTAGGTCCCGACCTTGGTTACGCACTTGCCGGATGAGCCGGTGAGAATTTTGAGGATGTGCCAAATTATCTGACGCTAGCACATCCCCCTGCATTGACGATTAGCCCTCAGGTGCAGAAACAGGCCAACGGTAAAATGCACAACTAACCAATGAGCGTCCAAAAATGTCCAATGACATTCATTAGAATTCTGATGCTGACATCATCATTTAACGAAAAAATTAGAGCATTGCACAGCCATGCTCTGTTATCTTCTTTTGAAAATAGACTTACCTAAATTGTTTCTTTCAACGGCCAGATGCAAAGGCGTTTGTCCCTCGAGCATCGTCTGCCGGTCGATCTCAGCCCCTTTACTCACGAGAAACTCCACCATGTCTGTACGGTCGCACATCGTCGCGGCGTGCAACGGGGTGAATCCTGAAGAATCCGATTGGTCGACATTGCAGCCCCACTTCAACAAGTTCCCCTAGATCAAAGAGGTTCTTTCGTGAAACGTAAGTTTACGGTGATCACGGTCAAGAACAGTACGAAATCTAGACAACGTGAGAAAAGAAACCGAATTAAGCCAAGCACACTTACAGAGCCTCATGCGATTCATTTCGACACACAGGCAAACTGCGGGCATCTTCCGGCCATCGATTACAAAACTGGTGTCCGGATCCAGTCCTCGTCTGAGCAAGGCGGTGGTGGTTTCCAAGTCATCATCTTCCAAGGCCTTCCGGAAATTACTCCGGAGATCCCGAGGCGAGGTTTCCATTTAGACCTCCTAGAATTCCGTGAAAACCTTGATCATGTGAAGCTAACATACATGTAAATGATCCACAGTGGCGGATCTTTGTTTCCGTTACTCGTTCCCATATGTTTCCGCAAGTTCCTTACAGATTACGTCGCCATGGCTGCGTTGAATTTCCCTGACTTTTTCAAAATAAATAAATTCTTCCCAGACTTTTATAGGTCATTTTCAAGTTCCCTGACTTTCCAGGTTTTCCAGGTCTATACTTTCAGCAACAAGTTAAAATAATAATAAACTTAATTAGAGTGCGACTTACATGTACCTTTTAAATCGCTTTCGATTCGTTAAAACAAATAGCTGATTAAAAACAGCTGATGCAATATTTCGCAACTTCGTCTAGCTGATAACATTCTCCGGGGGCCATCCATAAACTGGGTTCTCCCACAAATTTCATTTTCAATTTTCCTGACTTTTCCCGGTTTTTAAAGAACGTTTCCCTGACCAATGATAATGTGAAAAATTGACAAATTATGCAAAATCGACCTGGAAAAAAAATTTCCACAACAAATTCACTACAAGTGAATTTTTTTTAAAAAATGGGCCCATTTTGTATTCAAAACGGTAAAAAAAAAAGAAATAAATAAATTTGGTAAAAAATGGTAAAAATTTGTGCACGGAAAAATGTTTAAAATTTGCTAATTTTTCCTCAAAAAATGAGGAAAATTTTCCAAAACTGTACTCGGAAAACCTAGAAAAATTTGCAAATTGTTACAAGGAAAATGTGGAAAATTTTGCTAATTTGTACTCGGAAGATACGTGGAAATTTTTTGCAAATTTCTACTCAGAAGACGTGGAAAACTGTAAATTTGTACACGGAATACGTGGAAAAAATATTCAAAATGTGGAAATTTCTTGCCACTTTCTTTTTACTCGGAAAATGGGCCCTGAGCAAACCTCGTAGGTAGGCTAGTATTAAAATTGGATCGCCGTGACTGCGTTGAATTTCCCTGACTTTTTCAAAATAAACCATTCTTCCCTGACTTTCCCAGGTTTTTCAGGTCTAACGATACCCTGTTCCGAAATCGTAGAAACTTTTCAAAACTTTTGTTCTTGGAAACTGTTTGAAAATCGGCTTCGAGCTAGTTTAAAACATTCCTTTTTCCTGACTTTTTCAGGTCTAAATGAACCTTTGATGAGATCGAGACTGAGATAAAACTGGTCTTAATTTACTTCATAAAGTACAAAAAAGCAGTAAAAAATTACAAACAGACCGTACGAGTATCACATCCTCGTAGCGACACATTCAATCAGGTTTGTGCCTCACACGATTTCATAAGTGAGATACCTCTTGATCAGCGGGGGCAAGGACAGCTTATCGATAAGACGCGGCGTCTCAGACCCGTAGTGATCGTAGAACGTCCTCCTGCACGCTTGGTACAACTTGGGGCACTCTGCACTCACGGCTAGCAAGCGGTCCAACATCGACGGATCAGTTACGTACTCGAAGGGTTCTCGCACGCCCGTCCACACTACACGATTCAACCGCGCCCCCGCTGCAAAGAGCAGCTCCGCGACATCGTAGAAGCCGCGCATCATGGCTACATCCACGGTTGTCATGTCAGTGTAGCGGGGCTTGACGTTCACCCTGCAACCAGCCTTGAGCAAAAGTAAAACCGCTTTCCGGTTATTGCGCCTCACAGCCCAGAAGAGCGGCGTTTCGCCGAAATCGTTTTTGGCATCGACGTCGCACGGGTACGACAGCAGAAGCTCGAGAGCCTTGGCGCTGACACCGAAACTGTCTTCTCGGACGATGTGATGGAGCGCGTTGCAGCCGTTCGCGTCGCGGCTTTTGACGCAGGACTTTGCCTTCAGCAGTTGGGAGAGGACCGAGAAGAAGGCCCTCTTAAAGCAACAGACGCACAAGTTTGCCGAGGAAAAGGAGGTTTGGGCGCAAAGGTATACGAGGGGCGTCATCATGGCACTCTTGCGACGGTCGACGTCGGCTCCGGCATCGATTAACAGACGTACGATTTCTGAAACGATAACAACCCGAAGATGAATTGGATGATCGGATGGAGCGAGAGAAAAATCACGCTCTACGGGAAGTGTCGCAAAATTTTTTATAGCTCCTTAAAGCCGGTAATAAACCTGGAAAGTTATATCTGGAATCTTGGCAGTTTATGGCAAGTACGAAAAGTCCAGCACACATTTCTGAGCATTTTACTAACCATGGCTTTTAAAAAAAGGAAAATTTCAAACCCGAAAGTAACCAGACTTCATTTATGTTTTTAAAATTGACAAATTGAAACATTTCATTTCTCGTAATTCACATTCTAAACAACAAAACTTTTTGAACATGACGTATTTCCAGATATAACCTTCCTCCTGTACGACCGGCTTAAAGCTCTTACATTATTCGAGAAATCCTGGCGTACACCTTTTTTGGGAGGCCGGCCCTCAGATTTGTACCGAGGTACCCAGCTCCGAAGCAAACGGCGTAATTCAACGTAAAACAACAAAAAACCAAAAAATCCATTCTTTGTACTTGCCTACATTTAAAGCATTGACAGCCTGATGCAAAGGTGTGCGTCCATCATCACTGGTCCTTTGATTCACCTCGGCCCCTTTGCTCAGGAGAAACCCTACCATTTTCACGTTGTTGGACAGCACCGCTAAATGCAAGGAAGTCCTTCCGTAACCATCCATTTGGTCAACGTTGGCACCCGCCTGCAAGAGCACTTCCACTAGAGACAACGAAAAAGATCGGGTCATTTTTAGGACATCCGCAACTCCGTGAAGTCGGGAAAAGGCAGCGTAGGTCTATATTGGTCAAAAACTTTAGGGCCATTGACCGAATGCTGATTAACACCGGTGACTTGGCGTGCAACGGAATTGAGGTGGTAACTACCGAATACTCTGGTTCGATGGATTACACCCCCTACCGCATGGTATTTATTTACAGATAGTAGGGTACCGAGTTGAACTGAATTGAACACACTTACCGAGGGTCGTGCGCTCCATTCCGGCACACAGGCAAATTGCGGGCTTCCATTCGCCATCGATGTTAAAACTCCCATTCGGATCCAGGACTCGATCGAGCAGCTTTTTGAAAGCCTTGGAGTCATCGTCTGCTATGGCTTTCCGGAAAGCATTGCGGAAATTCTGAATATCCGGATCCAGGCCTCGATCGAACAGCTTTTTGACAGCCTTGAAGGCTCTCAGGAAAGGACTGCGGAAATTCCGAAGGAAGTTTTCCATTTCAATGTATCCCTAGTTGACGATCAATGCCCTAAGAGAAAAACCTGAAAGAAATGAAAGAAACAAGACCATTTAAATGGATTTTCTCAGTTTGAGGTCATCCTTAGGGTAGTCCATTCCAATTCTGGATCGAGCGTGGAAAGAATGACCAGTGGAACGCATCCGTACGAGCACGGTGCTCCTTCAACGGGTCAGAATAATGGCTACTACAGCCACGACAGTTGCGCTTCAACATTTCCACAGGGTTCCCCACAGAAATTTCATTTTCAACTTCCCTGCCTTTTCTTGGTTTTTAAAAAATTTCCCCGATCAACGACAACGTCAAAAATTGATACATTTTCCAAAATTGACACCGGAGAATATTTTTTTTAATTTAATAACAATTTATTAACGATAATCATTAATAAAGTAATAAAATAATTTCTTATGTAAAAAAAATTGTGTGAATTGTGTGAGCATTTCATAAAATGGTTAAATTTTGTATTCGGAAAATGTTGAAAATTTGTGTTCGAAAAATGCTGAGAATTTTGAAAATTTGTACACTTTTTTGTGTACAAATTTTCAAAAATGTACTGGAAAACGTGGAAAATTTTGTAATTTTTTACACAAAAAAAAAGGTGGACAATTTTGCTAATTTGTAATCGGAAAACGTGGACAATTTTGCAAATTATTACACGGAAATTGTGAAAAATTCTACAAAGTTGTACTTGGAAACGTGGAAGATTTTGCAAATTTTTGTTTAGAAAATGGACCATGAGTTTATTCCATGCAGAAGTGTTAATTTTGGAATCGCCGAGACTGCGTTTAATTTCCCTGATTTTTTCAAAATAAATCATTCTTCCCTTACTTTTCCAGGTTATTTTCAAGTTCCCTGACTTTCTTAGGTTTGGAAGCTAGCCCTGACAATTGTAAATTTAGTCAAACCTTTAATGGCAACAATACTTACGGTATGTTTTCAGCAATTCCTGAACACGTGTAGTTTAGAGAGAGACAGAGGTGGGTTGTCAGCATGATTTTTGTTGTCGCACGCCTGTGCGACCTATGAACTTTGACCTTTGAACTTTTCAGACTTTGACCTATGAATTTTAGGAACAAGAAATGAACTTGTAAATTTAAGACATTAACTAAAGTTTTAAATTTTCAGAGTTAATCACGTACCTTTCAATCCCTTTTTCGATAAAATAAAGCTAGTTTCTGTTCATAATAATAATAATAATAATAATAAAAAGAGCTTTTAATCAACGAAAGATTGGACGAAATAAAGCCAATGTTTCAAATGAGACATCAGCTGATCCGCTATTTCGAATCGTACGTGCGTCTAGCAGAGTTCCGCTAAAAATTTCCTTTTAAACTTCCCTGACTTTTCCCAGGTTTTAAAAAAATATCCCTGAACAATGACAACTTAAAAAATTGAAACATTATCCAAAATTGACACTGGAAAATTTTTTTTTTAAATTTTCCAAACGACAATTTCGAAAATTAACGTAGACATTTTTTTTTTTAAATCTATAAATTTTACCTCGAAGTATGAATTTCCCTGACTTTATCAAAATAAACCATTCTTACCTGACTTTTCCAGGTTATTTTCAAGTTCCCTGACTTTATTAGTTTTGGGAGAGTCCTGACAATTGTAAAGTTAAACCTAAATTTAATGGCAACAATACTTACGGTATGTTTTCTGAAATCCCTGCATGAACACGTGTTAACTTCAGACTTTGACCTATGAACTTTAGGAACATGAAATAAACTTTTAAAGGCATTAACTAAAGTTTGAAATTCTCAGACGAGTGGATCCACGTACCTTTCAATCACCTTTTCCAGAAAACCCCAAAAAAATACGAATTAAACGAGCTTTTTATCCACAAAAGACTAAAATGAAAGTGGACGAAAGAACGCCAATGTTTCAAATGGGATGTCAGCTGATCCGTTATTTCGAATCGTACCTGTGTCTAGCAGGGTTGCCCCCAGGAATTTCATTTTAAACTTCCCTGTAACTTTTCCAGGTTTTAAAAAATTCTCCCTGACTATAAATGACAACGTGAAAAATTTACACATTTTACAAAATTGACACTGGAAAATATTTTTTAAAATTTACTAACGACAATTTCTTTTTTAAAATGGTCAAATTTTGAATTCGGAAAATGTGGAAAATTTGCCCTTGGAAAAAGTGGAAAATTTGCGCTTTGAAAAAGTGGGAAATTTTGCAATTTTGTCCCCGGAAAATGTGGAAAATTTGTATTCGGAAAACCTAGAGAATTTTACAGATTTGACCACGGAAAACGTGAACAATTTTGCAAATTTGCACTCAGAAAACGTGGAAAATTGTGCAAATTTATACTCGGAAAACGTGGAAAATTGTGCAAATTTATACTCAAAAAACGTGGAAAATTGTGCAAATTTATACTCGGAAAACGTGGAAAATTGTGCAAATTTATACTCGGAAAACGTGGAAAATTGTGCAAATTCGTACTTAGAAAATGTGCCCAGAGTGAACCACGCAGAAATATTAATTTCGGATTGCCGTGACTGCGTTGAATTTCCCTGAGTTTCTTAAAACAAGCCATTTTCCCTCTGACTTTTCCAGTCAATTTCAAGTCACCCAATTTTCCAGATTTTCCAGGTCTGGGGTAACCCTGAACTAAAGAGAATTCAAAACATCAAACCATTTTCAGATCAATTTTACGAAAAAATGAGAAAAAATGAAATTACAGCGTTTCGAGAAGCACCGATGCTTACCGTGAATCTTCCGAATCTTCTCGATTCATCAGTTCCAGTGGTTTAAAAGACGGAATCTTACCACAGGTTAAAAACATGGGACTCGCATCACTTCCCGAGTCCTCGATTTATTTTCCGACTCATCGAGACTTAGAAAAAGGGCTCGGAATACAAGACGCTGCAAGTTTAACTTATTCAGGCAGTGTTAAAAAAGTATAAAAATTATAAAAATAACCCGTAAGAGTCCTCTTCGGCACATCCGTATACTCACGGGACATCAAGTCACATCGAGAGTTCCTCTCATAGAGTAACAAAAGTGAGAAACCTTTTCACTGAAGCAGGCAACAGCAGAGTTGGGATTAAAATCCTGGCCCAGTTCCCGTAGTGGTCCAGGAAGGCCCTCCGACACATGTTGGACAGCTTGGGGAACTCCAGCTTGCGATCCAGTAGTTTCGGAGCATAGTCGAAGCAAGCCGGATCGTGCACCTTTCTCCACAGTTTCCGAGGGATCCGCGCTCCTGCCGTCAGCAGCAGTTCCACTAGATGCCACTTTTCTTTCTTGATGGGGCCGAAAATGGGCTCGCAACCAAACATGTCCTCGATGTCCACTCTGCAGCCGGCCCCCAGCAGGATCCGCGCAGTTTCGGGGTCATCTCGAGCTACGGCCACGTGGAGCGCCGTTTTACCGTCCCTGTTCAGGACGTCAACGTCGTATCCGTGATTCAGCAGAATCTCGATGATGTCCTGCTTGGCGTTGTTGTGGTAATTACCGCCTCTGCTGACCAGGACGTGGAGTGGAGTCTCGCCGCACGGGATCCGGCAGTAGAGGCGAGCCCCGGCCTGGAGCAAGTCGGAGAAGATGGAAGAACTCAAGTTGTCCGCTGCGGCGGCCATCAGCAGCGGCGTATAGCGGTTGGGACCAAGGACGTTGACCTTGGCTCCTTTGCTCACCAAATATCCGGCGATGGTCCAACGCTGACAACTGCAGGCGTGCAGAAGCGGGGTCATCTTCTCAAGGTCGCGACGGTTCACGTCGGCTCCGGCCTCCACCAACATGCAAACCACTTCTGAAATAGCGAGAGCCGAAAGAAAGGCGGTCAACTTCTCGCTATAGAGACCACGGCATGTTCCGCCACTAAGCGGTGGAACCTCATCGAGAAGAAACAGGGCTCCCCCAGAAATTCATTTTCAATTTCCCTGACTTTTTTCCAGGTTTTCCAAGTCTGGGGGAGCCCTGCACAAAATGTTGACATCAGATTCAGACCCTCGATGGACTTACCTAAAGAGGTTCCCTGACAGGCCAGATGCAACGGAGTTAATCCCAGATGCGTTTCCTGGTCGACGACCGCGCCGTGATCCAAGAGGTAAACCACCGCGTCATCGCGTGCTTCCTTGACCGCCACGTGCAACATCGTCGTTCTGGAATTGTTCAATCGGTTGATGTCGTAGCGCCACTCCGACATCGTGTTCACTGGAACGAAAGACACGGAGAATATTACGTAGGATCCGTTCTCGGGCTCCCCCAGAGAGACCGGAGACTGACTCGTCACGCTTACCGCAATTGTAACGATCCGTATCGGGATGCCTTCGGACACGGCGGCAAAATCCCTCCAACGGATTTTCCAGAATTGATCGATGGCCCAACCTGCAACGAATGAAAAACAATCCGTTTTTACATATAGTGAACACTGCGCGATATAAGTGGCATACTGATCATCGTGCGATGTAACGATAGAAGTGAAATGGTGATCATCAATGTGCAATATAAGTGACAAAGTGATCATCATGAAACAAAATTGACACGGTGATCATCTAGAAATTTAAGTGACATAATGATCATCCAGGAATATACGTGACACAGTGAGCATTAATTAGCATACTGATCATCATGAGATATGTAATTAAGTGAAACGGTGATCATCTTTCATATATGTGACAAAGAGATCATTATGCAATTTAAGTGACATAATGATCATCCAGGAATATAGGTGACACAGTGATCATTAATTAAAATAATGATCTTCATGCGATGTAATTAAGTGAAACGGTGTTAATCTTGCAATTTATGTGACAAAGTGATCATCATGCAACAAAATTGGCACGATGATCATCTAGCATTTGAAGTGACAAAATGATCACCAGGAATATAAGTGACACAGTGATCATTAATTAGCATACTGATCATCATGCGATGTAATTAAGTGAAACGATGCATCGTGCAGTACGTGACAAAGTGATCATCATGCAACAAAATTGGCAAGGTGATCATTTAGCAATTTAATTAAGTGACATAATGATCATACAGTAATATACGTGACACAGCTAGTGATCATTTCGCGCCGGCCCGAGAAATGCAGGGGGAGGGAAAGAAAACGGTTCTTGTCCAAACTTTGCCTGACTTTTTCAAAAACAACCATTATTCCCTGACTTTTCGTGGTTCTTTTCATGTTCCCTGACAATTTTTAAAGTTAAAACTCTAAAAGCAACATTATATACTTACGGTTATCAATTATGTTTTCAGCACTCCCTGAACACGTGTTAACTTCAGACTTTGACCTATGAACTTTAGGAACATGAAATGAACTATCAAAAGCATTAACTAAAGTATGAAATTCTCAGACGAGTGAATCCACGTACCTTTCAATCACCTTTTCCAGAAAAAACCGAACAAAATACGAATTAAACGTGCTTTTAATCCACTAAAGACTAAAATGAAAGTGGACGAAAGAACGCCAATGTTTCAAATGGAACGTCAGCTGATCCGCTATTTCGAATCGTACGTGTGTCTAGCAGGGTAAGGTGCCTCAAAAATTTTCATTTTTAACTTCCCAGTAACTTTTCCAGGTTTAAAAAAATTCTCCCTGACTATAAATGACAACGTGAAAAATTTACACATTTTTACAAAATTGACACTGAAAAAAAATTTATACAAATTTACTAACGACAATTTTGAAAATTAACGTAGACATTTTTTTTAAAAAAAAAAATCTAAATAAATTTAATGAAAATCTTTTTTAAAATGGTCAAATTTTGTATTTGCAGGAACATGTGGAAAATTTGCACTCGGGAAATGTGGGAAATTTTGCAATTTTGTCCTCGGAAAATGTGGAAGATTTGTATTCGGAAAACCTAGAGAATTTTGAAAATTTGTCCACGGAAAACGTGAACAATTTTTCAAATCTGTACTCAGAAAACGTGGAAAAATTTGCAAATCTGTACTCGGAAAACTTGGACAATTTTGTAAATTTGTACTCAAAAAAACATGGAAAATTTGGTAAATTTGTCCTCGAAAAACGTGGACAATTTTGCAAATTTGTACTCAAAAAACGTGGAGAATTTTGAAAATTAATACTTGGAAAACGTGAAAAATTTTGCAAATCTGTTATCTGAAAACATGGAAAATTGTCTAAATTTGTACTCTGAAAACATGGACAATTTTGCAAATTAATACTCGGAAAATTTTGCAAATTTCTACTTGGAAAATGTGCTCCGAGCGAACTATGTGGAAAGATTAATTTCGGATCTTCGTGACTGCGTTGAATTTCCCTGACTTTTTCAAAATAAGCCATTTTTCCCTGACTTTTCCAGTCATTTTCAAGTCACCCAATTTTCTAGGTTTTCCAGGTCTGGGGGAACCCTGAACTAATGAGAATTCAAAATATCAAACCATTTTCAGATCAATTTTATAGAAAAATGAGAAAAGTTGAAATTACAGCGTTCCGAGAAGCACCGATGCTCACCGTGAATCTTCTCGATTCATCAATTCCGGTGGTTTAAAAGACTGAATCTTACCACGGGTTAAAAACATCGGACTCGCGTCACTTCCAGAGTCCTCGATTTATTTTCCTACTCATCGAGACTTAGAAAAAGGGCTCGGAATACAAGCCGCTGCAAGTTGAACTTATTCAGGCAGTGTTACAAAAGTATAAAAATTATAAAAATAACCCGTACTAGTCCTCTTCGGCACATCCGTATACTCACTAGGACATCACCTCACATCGAGAGTCCCTCTCATAGAGTAACAAAAGTGAGAAACCTTTTCACGGAAGCGGACAACGGCAGAGTTGGGATCAGAATCCTGGCCCGGCTCCCGTAGTGGTTCAGGAAGGCCCTCCGACACATGTTGGACAGCTTGGGGAACTCCAGCTTGCGATCCGGTAGTTTCGGAGCATGATCGAAGTGAGCCGGACCGTCCACCACTCTGTAGGGATCCCAATAGAGAGACCAGAGAGGAATGATGGAGGCCTAAAGAGGAAAGAAGGGAAGTTTTTTATGATACATCAATCTTTACCTTGACGATATCTTTTTATGTGATTTTGTGTGGCCCTCTTCAGAAAGATCGTTCGACAGGAACCTCAGACTGTTGATAATTTTGAATTTTTCCGAACTACACTTCTCGTCTATAACGCATTTTCTAAAAAGTCAAGTTTCGATTTTAACTTCGTCCGAATTATAATTCACTCAAGTTGTCTTATCTTCAAAATCAAAGTTGTGTGTCTGTTCCGTCTTGGTTTCCATCCCGAAAGTATGATTGCATTCTCCTAATTGCATATCCTACCGTAAATACGGTATTAAGCGCCCCGGCGCTTATTTGCACATTCCGGGGAACCCCCCCCCCCCCCCCCCCCCCGGCGATTATTAAGGGCAGGCGGCTATTGCGGGTCCGGCGCTAAATACCGTATTTACGGTATGTTGCTTCCGAGCCGGAAGAAGTGCATTTACCTCGTATATTTTTTTTATCGTTGTTTATCTCCTTAAAAGTTCTGGGAGAAGAGTTTCATACAAAGGCGTATTTCGCCCTAGTCGAATCATATCCTCACAATTTACCATGTTTTAAATATTTTATCAACGTGTTTTTATAAAGCTTTAGACCGGATTTTTTTCTCACGTTTTAAATTTGATATAGGAATTATTGTTGCCAAAAGGAAGTTATCAGGCCTTGTATCAGGGCATCTTTGAAATTTTATTAATTAATGCGTTTCGAGAGAGATCGTGAATTTTGAGCAGCTTGTTCAAAAAATTGTGTGAAAACTTTTTGAAATGGGAGAAATTTTGTGTTCCGAAAATTAATGTTGAAAAACCGTGCTAGCATAACATAAAAAGTGGGAAATTTTGCAATTTTGCCTTCGGAAAATGTCTAAAATTTGTACCCCGGAAAACCTAAAGAATTTTAAAAATGTATACACAGAAAATGTGGAGAATTTTGCAAATTAATACCCGGAGATCCTGGGAAATTGTAAATTTGAACGTGGAAATTTTGCAAATCTGTCACTGAAAACGTGGAAAACTGTTGCAAATTTGTACTCGGAAAATGGGCCCCTGAGCTAACCTCGTAGAAGTATTAATTTTGTATCGCCATGAGTGCGTTGAATTTCCATGACTTTTCCAGGTCATTTTCAGGTTTCCAGACATTTTTCCAGGTTTTGGGGAACCCTGTCAAAATACTGAATAATATCTCACCATCAACATTAAACCAAAACTTATGAATAGTAAAAGCTTCCAAACTGAAACTCTTCAAAAAACAAAAACAAATCATTGAAAATTTGAATTTTTGAAGAAGCGTTCGGTCTGTTTTCTTAAATTTTCAGTTACATTTACAATATCTCTCCAAAATTTGAAATAAAAAAATTTTTAAAAAAAAATATATTAATCTTGTCAGAAGCAGAATCACAGAAGTACGATCAACAGTTTCCGGCGTATTTTATTACTCTTACTCAGGCTGCTTGTACTCATCAAGAGCATTTTTCTAATTATCTTAGAAAAGATTAATACGTGTCCTTAAGAAGCGCCGTCTCATCGAGTGTCAGCCTCACAAAATTTCGAACGCCAGGTACTTCTTGATCAGCGTGCACACGGGCAGATTCTGGACGCGGGTCCGGGCCTCGGCCCCGAAGTACTCGTAGAAAGCTCTTCGGCACAAGTTGGACAGTTTGGGAAAATCGGCACCCACGTCCATCAAGCTCTTCAGCCTCTTCGGATCGTCCTTCAGCGATTCCCGGAGCCTGTTGCATTTTGGCCGCGGGATCACGACCCCGGCCGCCACGAACAGTTCGATAAGATGGTAGCTCGGTAAGATGAGGGCAAAATCCATTGGCGTTGCTTTGCTAATGTTCTTGCATTCCAGGGCGCATCCAGCCCTGATCAGCATGCGTGCGAGCCAGAAGTCAGAACGCGAGACCGCCAAATGAAGAGGAGCACAGCCTTGATGGTATGTGGCGTTCACGTCGCATCGGTAGGGCATAGACAGAATGTGCTCGATGAGTACGTCCGCCTTGTCACCGTTGGTAGTGCGGAATCTCGAGAAGATTAAAACGTGGAGCACATTCAGGCCATCGTCGTTCCGGCAGTTGATGTCAGTCCCAGCCTCCAGGAGACCGGAGAGCATTTCCAAGCTCAGTTTGTTGAACATGGCGGCGGCCAGCAGCGGCGTGTTTCCCTCACCATCGCAGGCATTGACCGATGCGCCTTTGCTTAGCAGGTAAGAGGCCATGGGCCAACAGCCGTGAAAGATGCAAGCGTGGTGAAGAGGAGTCCTTCCATCCGAATCCGGCTGGTTGACGCTGCAACCCGCTTGCACCAGCGCTTCCGCTAGAGGAAAGGAAAGAATTTTAAGTATCCGTTGGCCATCCCTCTGCTCTCGACAACGTCGAGCATTACCGCGCTCGAGAATAGCGGAGTGACCGAGAGACAAAATGCAGAAAGCTCTGGCCATCGGGCCGAAAACAGATCCGAGAGAACTTACCGATTGCCATGCGACGCATCTGGACGCACAGGCTAAATGCGGGTATCGTTAGATTTCGATCATTCGGTTTTAATTCAACGCACACATCCGGATCCAGGCCTCGTTGGAGGCAATCGATGGCGGCCTCCGTATCATCATGGAAAATGGCTTTCTTAAGACGAGTTCGTAGATTCAGAGGCGGGGTTTCCATATCTCTTTAGGATTTGAAATGCTCGATGCGAACCTGGATTAAAATGAAAAACAATACGATTTTTAATGTACGCTTGAAATCGATCATATAAAGTAACAAATTAAAAAGCCACTAAATTTATGTTTCAAAATTCATTAAGTGACGAGCAAATAAAAGTGATCAATGTTAATTAGTCTTAATTAATGGACACACTACAGGTTCGTACAAAGTACGTACAGTAGTTTAGTTTAGTTTAGTAGTAGGCCTACTGTACCTTTCGTGGGTTTTACCAGGATTTCAGAAAGCTAAACTCGTACAAAAATGAGTGAAATCTGATTTAAAAGTAGTTATATTATCAAACATTTCAAATAGAAAGCATTAAATTGAAGAAATACCTGCAGAAACTACTCCCAAACTTTCAAGTTTCCAAAAATTCCAATTCGAATTCAGCTGATAGAACATTTCGCATCGCACGCGTGTCTAGCGAGGCATCATTGTAAAGAGGGCAATGCATAAATCCCGTCCACGCAAATAACAAGGTCCCCCCACAAATTTCATTTTCAACTTCCCTGACTTTTTCAGGTTTTAAAAAGATGTCCCTGACCAATGACAATTTCAAAAACTAACACATTTCGCAAAATTGACACTACGAATATTTTTTTTTTAAATTTACTAACGACAATTTTGAAAACTAACGTATAGAAAATGCATTAAAAATTTTAAAAAAAAATTGCGTAAAAATTTTTAAAATTATGGGGAAAATTTTGTATTCGAAAAAAATATTGAAAAATTGTACTCGGAAAATGTGGGACATTTTCAAATTTTGTCTTCAGAGAATGTGGAAAACTTACTCGGAAAAAACTAGAGAATTTTGTAAATTTGTACCCGAAAAACGTGGAGAATTTTGCAAATTAAGACTCAGAAAAACGAGGAAAATCGTGTAAATTTGTACATTTAAAACGTGGAAAATGTTTCAAATCTGTACTCGGAAAATGAACACTGACTTTTTCAAGTCATTTTCAAGTTCCCTGACTTTTCCAAGTTTTTCAGATCCCAGGAAACCCTGTCAAAATACTGAATAAAATCTCACCTTCAACATTAAACCAAAAATTATAAAAAGCAAAAGCTATGAAATCATGAAACTATTCAGAAAACAAAAATTAATCACTGAAAATTTCAACTTTCAAAAAAGATGAAGCGTTCGGTCAGATTTTTCGATCACCGTACCATTTTCGAATCTTTTAAAATTTTCGGTTATTTTCACAAAATCACTCATAAAAATTTTAAAAAAAATTTACCTTATTCTTGTTAGAACCAGAATCACATTTTTTCAACCTTGTGTTCTCTAGTCGTTGAATTACAAATGAAATCCAATCAGTGGTCAAGAGTTTATCCATCCACTGACTCCAATCATTCCTAACGTTCAGAAAAATGAAAAAACAGTAAAAACTTCATTTTCAGCTTCCCTGACTTTTCCAGGTTTTGAAAAAAATTTCCCTAACCAATAATAATGTCAAAAAATGACAGAACAATGTTAAAAATTGAAAAAAAAAACCATTTTCTAAAAGTTTTGCAAGATTGTCATCGAAAAACGGGGAGAAATTTGCAATTTCGTCTTCGGAAAATGTGGGAAATTTTTCAAATTTGTCCTCGGAAAACGTAGAAAATTTTTAAAATTTGTTATAGGAAAACGTGGAAAACTTTGCAAATTTGTTACAGGAAAATGAGGAGAATTTGGCAATTTTGCACTCGGAAAACGGGGAAAATTTTAAAAATTTTTCCTCGGAAAACGTGGAGAATTTTCCAAATTTCTTATAGAAGGAAAATGTGGAGAATTTTGAAATTTTTTACTCGGAAAACGTGGAAAATTTTGCAATTTTGTCCTCGGAAAAAGTGGCCAATTTGGCAATCTTGTCCTCAGAAAATGCGGAAAATTTTTCAAATTTACTATAGGAAAATGTGGAGAATTTGGCAAATTTGTCCGCGGAAAACGTGGAAAATTTTCCAAATTTCTTATAGGAAAATGTGGAGAATTTTGCACTCGGAAAACGTCGGTAAACGTGGAAAATCTTGCAAATTTGTTAAAGGAAAATGTGGAGAATTTCGCAATTTTGTCCTCAGAAAAACGTGGCAAATTTTGAAATCTCGTCCTCTGAAAACGCAGAAAATTTTGCAAATTTGTACCCGACTACGATGAACTTCCCTTACTTTTTCAAATTAAGTCATTCTTCCCTGACTTTTCCAGGTCATTTTCAATTTCCCTGACTTTTCCAGGTCTGGGGAAACCCTGAAAAAGGTCAAATCAGCACATTTTTTTCATTCAAATTTCTAAACTTTAATACATTTTACAAAGTTATTACTCACCGTTTCAATCGGTCGCTGCGGCGTTTTTTGGATCTCTGAAATCTTCCGAACTTTTAAGGAGGATGTCAAGCAGTTTGCACAATTTTCCAGATGCGATGCAAACTAAAATAAAAATAAAAAAAATTGCTTAAGCAATGAATTTTTGAAGTAAGAGTATGCTCACCGTTTCGGTCATCATCCTCTTCGTCACGAGCCGTAGGTGAAGCATCCGTCGGTATCAGAGACCGGAGGAGGGTTCTCCCAGAAATTTCATTTTCAACTTCACTGACATTCTCAATTTCCCTGACCAATGACAATGTGAAAAATTCACATATTTTTCAAAATCGACACTGGAAAATGTTTTTCAAAAATTTCCAACGACAATTTAGAAAAGAAACGTTAAAAATTTCTTAAAAATTTAAAAAATAATGCGTACAATTTCTTCAAAGATGTGGCAAGTTTGTATCCGGAAAACGTTTGAAAATCTTGCAATTTTGTGCTCGGAAAATCGTGGAAAATTCATCAAAATTATACTCGGGAAAACCTAGAGAATTTTGCAAATTTGTACACCGAAAACGTGGGAAATTTTTGCCATTTTGCCCTCGGAAAACGTGAGAAATTTTCAATTTTGTCCACGGAAAAAGAGGAAGATTAGAAAATTTCTATTCGGGAAAATTGGCCCTGAGCTATCCTCGCAGAAGCGTTAATTTTGGATCGCGACAACTTGACCACGTTGAATTCCCCCGACTTTTTCAAAATAAGTCATTGTTCCCTGACTTTTCCGGGTGTGGGAGAACCCTCTTTTTAGTATATTTCGTTTGAATTCCGAACGGATGTGTTCGAGAACTAGTACAAGTACAATCCGAGGAGCGATCTTCAAGAAATCCGGGACGCAATCGCTCCGTGGCGAACCCGCCTCGGTACAAATTAAGGATTAAGATCATCAGTATCCGAGTTTTTTATTACTCGTACTCACGGAGGGCATTTTTTAAAATCGTTTTAGAAAAGATTACGGGTAACAAAAACGAACGATACGATTGATATAATCCTTAAGACGCGACATCTTGTCGAGTGTGGGTCTCACAAGATTTCGAACGCGAGGTACTTCTTGATCAGCGGGCACACGGGCAGATTCTGGACGCGAGTCCGGGCCTCGGCCCCGAAGTACTCGTAGAAAGCTCTTCGGCACAAGTTGGACAGTTTGGGACAATCGGCACCCACATCCATCAAGCTCTTCAGCCTCTCCGGATCGTCCTTCAGCCATTCTCGAACCATGATCCATTCCGGCCGAGGGATCACGACCCCGGCCGCTGCAAGCAGTTCGATGAAATGGTAGCTTCGGTGCTTGAGGGCGTAACCCATGGGCGTAACTCCGGCCATGTCCTCGCATTCCAGTGCGCATCCAGCCCTGATCAGCATGCGGGCGGACCGAAAGCCAAAAAAAAAGACCGCCAAATGAAGCGGAGTGCAGCCTTCCAAGGTTGTGGCGTTGACGTCGCATCGGTAGGGCGTGGACAGGATGCGCTCGACGAGGTCCGCCTCGTCACCCTTGGTAGTGCAGGATCTCGAGATGATTAAAGCGTGGAGCACACTACGGCCACCGTCGTTCTGGCAGTTGATGTCGGTTCCAGCCTCCAGGAGACCGGAAAGCATTTCCAAGCTCAGTTTGTTGAACATGGCGGCGGCCAGCAGAGGCGTGTCTCCGCCTGCATTGCGGGCGTTGACCATCGCGCCTTTGCTCAGCAGGTAAGAGGCCATGGGCCAACTGCGCAATAAGACACAAGCATCGTGAAGAGGGGTCGATCCATCCGAATCCGGCTGGTTGACGCTGCATCCCGCTTGCACCAGCGCTTCCACTAGAGGAAAGGAAAGAATTTTAAGTATCTGTTGGCCATCCCGGGCCTCTGCTCTCGACAACGTTGAGCATTACCGCGGCCGAGAATAGCGGAGTGACCGAGAGACAAAATGCAGAAAGCTCGGGCTATCGGGCCGAAAACAGATCCGAGAGAACTTACCGATCGCCATGCGACGCTTTTGGACGGACAGGTTAAATGCGGGTATCGTCAGATTTTCCCCATTCGTTGTTAAATCAAAGCACACGTCCGGATCCAGGCCTCGTTGGAGGCAATCGATGGCGGCCTCCGTATCATCGCGGAATATGGCTTCCATAAGATGAGTCCGTAAATCCAGAGGCGGAGTTTCCATATTCCAATCTCTTTGGGATTTGAAATGCTCGATGCGAACCTGGATTAAAATGAAAAACAATACGACACAGCAGGATCGGTTTATAAATACACGATTTATAACTTGTTCCTTAATTTTTTTTTTTCCATATGGAGTAAGGGGACAAAACGTAGTAGGAATAAAGTCTCAACTATGAATTAACATACAGTAGAACCTTCGTAAGTTGAGCACCCAAGGGCGGAAATAAAATGGTCAACATAAGGAGGTGGTCAACATATGGAGAACGTATGCTTTTATTGGAGAATAGCATACAGAATCATACATAGGATAATCCAAAATAGTGAAATCAAAATGTGTTAAGATTTTCACATGGTTTAGTTATTTTTTCGGAAAAAAAGTGTCAATCTTGCATGGACTGTTTCTTATTCTTATTAAAAATGTAAGTGGCAAAAGCGTTCTCATAGCTGGCTACACCACTCAGCATTGAAAGTGGTTGATGTCATTTTTTTGGGGGGGTCTTAGGAAAACAGCATACAAAATCATACATAGGATAATCCCTTACATTTATGTTTTTGGATGTTACTAACTGTAGTCTAGCTAACACCAAAATGTTCTGCCACCTTTCTCTGGCTGCTAGCTGCTTTCCAGAAATTGTAAAACATCAACCTTTTCCTTTGAACCATCATGTCACAATCAACTGAAAATTTTAAGTAATTGTAGGATGTACCAACAATTCAAAACAAAACTTTGGTTTAAAAACATTTTCTGCACACAAAAAAGTACTTGCATGTTAACTATCGGTCAAACACTAGCTACACAGCGAGCGATTAATCATACCTAGGTCAGCAAAAGGGTCAACTGGTCAGGTTATAGAGGGTAAATTAACATTGAGTGTCACAGCCAAAGTGGTAAACATACAACTTACAGAGGTGGTCAACATATGGATGTCCATCTCCCATATATTAATATGGTGACCAACCAAGGTATGAAAATTTGGTCAACATAAGGAGGTGGTCAACTTAGGATGTTCTACTGTACATGTATATACCTTCATGTTGACAAATAAATTAAAAAAGGCTGATTGGACTGGAATAATGTTATAGGATCTTGTAACCTTAAAACTGTGAGGGCTTAAAGTTATTCAAAATTCCGCTGACCTTGACACACGTTGTCAAGGTCATTCGAATGCTAACTGTTGAACAGTTGAAGTACGCACTGTACAGTATAAGTGTAAATTGGAGACCTGTAGAGGATAGAGAAACAGGGATGGAACAACACACAGAACGACATTCTGACAAAACAGACGGGAGATACAAGCAAACAAACTTTTTCCCAAATGCTCCCCTGTTTGACACTCGGAACATGCAGGGAAAAATTTGGGACAATGCCTTTTTTGTCCGAATTTCGTTCTGTTTGTTGTGCTATCCCATATTATAAAATTATATGGAATATGTGCAAATTCGTCGTCCCGGGGCACCAGGTACCTGTAGAACCCCTTTATGGGGGGAGGGATATCTAACAACGCAACACTACATTAGGAAGCAATCAAATTGATTCCGAGTTTACCGCCTCTTCGACCTAATGCGTTATCTTTAACAAACTACTCGCAACTAATACAGGGTTCCCCCAGAAATTTCATTATCAACTTCCCTGACTTTTCTAGGTTTAAAAAAAATTTCCCCGACCAATGACAACGTGAAAAATTGACATAATTTCCCAAAATTGACACTGGAAAATATTTTTTAAAAATTTACTAACGACAATTTTGAAAATTGCACGGAAATTTTAAAAATGGGAAAATTTTATATACGGAAAATGTTATAAATATGTGCTCGAAAAAGAGGGAAATTTGGTAATTTTGTCCTCGGAAAATGCGGAAAATTTAAACTCGGAAAACCTAGAGAATTTTTAACTTGTATACTTAAAACGCGGACAATTGTGCTAATTTGTAGGCCTACTCGGAAAACGCGGACAATTTTGCTAATTTGTATTCGAAAAACATGGACAATTTTGCTAATTTCTACTAGGAAAACGAGTAAAATTTTGCAAATTAATATTCATAAAACGTGGAAAATTGTGTAAATTTGTGCACGGAAAAAGTGGAAAGTTTTGCAAATCTGTAGGCTACTCCAAAATGTGGAAAAGTTTTGCAAATTTTTACTCGGAAAATGGGCCCTGAGCTAACCTCGTAGAAGTATCAAGTTTGGATCGCCATGACTGCGTTGAATTTTCCTGATTTTTTCAAAATAAAGTATTCTTCCCTGACTTTTCCTGGTCATTTTCAAGTTCCCTGACTTTTTCCGGTTTTCCAGGTCTGTGGGAACCCGATAATAAGCGAAGCTCCATTTTCTACGACCTAACTACGTTTAAACTTCATTTTTCATACTCGAGGAGTCTATTTCACGGTATGTCCAAACACACGGAGGTGACGCATCATCGCACACGAGCCAATGGGAATTTGCGCAAGTTTTCAATCATATCTTCAATTGTTAATGCGCACTTTTTTTTTTATTTCGTCCGAACGACAACACTCATTCCCCTTCAATGCTCAAGTGTTTTCCCGAAATGTGTCTCGCATATATGAAAGACTACCAGAGAGTGAAAGTTGAGAGAAGAAGAAGAAAAAGAAAAAACGCGCCAAAATCGGTCAATCAGGACAATCCTAACTCACAAATTTTCACTGAACTTTTAAATTTGATTTCGTCTAGTTATTCGCCGGGGACATACGTGCCAAAGATCAGCACGTAGCAATTCGCCTACATGCCCAGACTTGTAAAAAAAGTGAGCTTAAAACGAGAGAAAAGTCAGCTCGATCGCGAGACAGACGTTGAGTTGCTCGAAAAGCTCGTGGGATATTAAGCCCAACTTCCGTGAAACTCAACGATCCGAAATACGAGCCCGGAGAAAGGGGCAAATGTTGATTTTGTGCATGTTTTCTTCATGAAAACAACCGAGAAAAGGAAGGTTACGTCGATGGAGTCCTTGAGGTCTATACAGTATACGATGTTTCTAACGCTTACTTAGTACTTTTGCATATTATAGTAACGCAGGACGAGTCTAATCCCTTAAACCACAGTATACGAATATACCAGTATTCTCAATTCGTGTCGGCACTTTGATGTTGGTGAGGCAAAAAAAAAAACGACAGCAGCGCTGACATTTTACGGCGGCGGGGAAAAGAAATAGAAGTACCCTGAGACGCACATAAGTGCTAGAAAAGTGTTAGACAGTAGCAAACCATCATCATCATCATCATCATCGATCTGATGCGACGTCACGCGCTTGACCGTTGGAATGGCGTAATGGAATGCTGCGTGGAAGCCAACAAATTTGAACGAAGCTGTTCATTTTATTTTGTTTTCAATAAACACAATTTAAACACCAATAAAAACAAAAGAAATGGAAGAAATTCACAGATACCGTTTTCATGGAGACAACATTTAAGAAAATTAATTTTAAAGAAATCACTTTCCTAACAACATTGGTCATGCAGTTTCGACCCGTCAACGACGACTAATACATAAAACGCAAAAAGATGAAGACATTTGTTTAATTTTCCATCAATGTAGGATATGTTCTCTAGGGAACTGCATGGTAACTTGTAATATTTTACATACAGTGAGGGAAAAAAATATGAAACACTGCACGTGATGTGCTATATCACGCGTGTTTCGTTTCCCGGCCGCCGTTCGTCGCTGCGAGCGCGGTTAAAAGTCGCCTCACGAAAAGTGACGAGTGAGAATACTGGTAGGCCTACATTCGTATACCTGTGCTTACACTATACTAGAAATGTTCCGAAACAGAAGTGATTCGGATTTTAAAATACAGATCAAAAACTTCGTTATGACGAATCTCAAGGGAGGCAAAATTTGTTCGTTCAAACCGAAGTTCGTATTATCAGAAGTCAGACAAAATGTGACTTTCAACGATACTACATGTATAACTAAACTTTTCTCGAAGCTCGGATGGAATCTTATATACCCCACGTAAATGCATGGGAAGCTGATGCAGCTTTTATCAAATACAATTGTACATGTACAGTTAAACCTGGGAAAGTGACCACCTGTTTATTCTGACCACTTTTTAGTGTATTGTTTTTTCTAGTGTACATTTCCTTCATAAAAATTCTGAATAGTCACCAATGACCTCCTGACTATTGCGTACATTGACCAGTGTGTGTTGTCTTTTTTGCAATTGTTACATTGCCAATGTATCTTAAAAAGTGACCATACAGCTGAGTCACGTTACATCTTGCTTTAAGCCTTGGAAATGACGATTCTGTACTTTTTTGGTTTTGTGATTTTTTACTACATGTATTACAGTCTACAGTGTACATGTTCATTATTTTAACTTAATTCAGGCATTCTTTGTATAGTGACCACCTATGTACAGTGACCAACATAGCATTTTTTTGTTGGTGTTCACTCTTAACAGGTTTTACTGTATTTTCAATGTAAAAATTTACAAAGAACACATTAAAAATTGCTCATATAATCATCAAGCCATTTTCAAAATTGGACGGGACAGGTGCGACGAGGGGGTTACATAAACAGGACAAGGACTAAAAACCTGGAAAAATACAGGACGTCCTTTATGGATGATCTCTTAGTCGTAATCTTTGACAACGCAGTTTTATTCGTAAACTATAAATAAAAAATCTAAAGCCAACAGCTTTCACGAATTTGCCCATTATTAAGGTTCTATAAATTTCATCCGGCTCTTACTTACGCGAACTGTATGGCTAATTAATCGTAGCCTGACCACGGGCCACGTGATCGTCGTTAACGAGTCAATAGATCCATTTGCATTAACGAGCTTGATTAATTTCCCAGCTCTCGCTGGTTCTATTAATTATGCAACATTAAAGGTCCACCGAGGCGACATTAACGCGCGCTGACATTTGCATTAATTAAATCAGCCGGATGCTCGCTACCCCCAAAGTGCTTCCTCGTGTCACTTCCGCCTAGTCTGCGGCATTACGCCGAACGTATCGCTATTGGCATTTTCAGAAATGCCACTCAGTGACAAGAATTCCCAAGAATTCTGCTCAGACCGAATCAAATATTAATGGAAGCTGCAGTGTCCGGCAATGGCTCGCGGCTAAAAGGGTTTTGACAACCAGTGACACGTGAGAGAGAAAACACGACGCCAAAAATATCGAGAGAACAACCGGGGTCCGAAAACGACTCCAAGTAGAATCTAACTGCAGCGTATTGCACTTCAACTTCCAAGTCCATCTCGAGGGACATCAAAATGTATTCGTTTAAACCGTTGTTCGTAATATCAGGAGTCAGACGAAACATGACTTCGACAATAAGAACTAAGGTTACATCGAAGTTTGGGTAAATTTCTACCCTACGCATGAACTAGCTGGAAGGTGTGGCACGTTTTATCAGGGAATTCCCCGTTATAAAGAACCTTTTCCAGGGTTCCCCCAGAAATTTCATCGGAAAACAGAGACAATTTTGAAAATTTGTACACGGAAAACGTGGAAAATTTTGCTAATTTGTACTCGGAAAACGTGGGACATTTTGTAAATTTGTACTCGGAAAATGGGGCCCTGAGCCAACCTTGTAAAAGTATTAATTTTGGATCGCCATAACTACGTTGAATTTCCCTGACTTTTTTAAAATAAACCATTCTTCCCTGACTTTTCCAGGTCGGGAGGAGCCCTGTTATTTAAACCTTAGTTCGTCTTCAACAATAAGAACTAAGTTTTGGATGAAATCAAACCCCGTGTACTGTATATGAGCGGAAGGTGCTCATCGCTGCTTCAACGTTTGTCGAGAAATTCCCCGTTATAACGTTCCTTTTTTTTCCATAAAAGTTCGATTAACGTATTAACATACACGTAGCACGAAAAAAATGCATTCGAAAAAGCATTCGTTTTAGCCGAAAATTTGTACTATCCGAATTCGGAATTCAATTCCTTACCCTGCAGTCAGTATTAATAGTACCATTTGGTGGGGGACCATATTATACAAATTAAGTCAGACTAAGCAGTGACCACCTATGTACAGTGACCAACATAGCATTTTTTTGGTGTTCACTCTTAACAGGTTTTACTGTATTTTCAATGTAAAAATTTATAAAGAACACATTAAAAATTGCTCATGTAATCATCAAGCTATTTTCAATTTAGTTATATTTCTCGACTTAACGATGAGGATGTGATGTGTTAAGAAGTCTAAGACAATTAGTCTAAGAAGCTTTTTGTTTTAACACATTTTCCGTTCATCCGTTTTAATCCTTCCTTGGGCCAATTTACATAATTTACGAGATAGGGGTCCCATTAAAAAATATCTCAACGCCCTCGTCGTTTACACGTGGCTTTAGAAAATTTACGTGACAACCTATTAGGAGTAAAGTAGACTGTTAGCACTTAACCCACCCTAAATATTTCATTTCTAAAGGGTTAGTGCCTATAAACACCTCGTAAAACCGTTTAGGTGCAAAAAACGTACGGAAACCAATAGCCTAAATAGTCGAAATGCTTCGCTGAAAGCAAAAACAATGAAGTCCGCGGTAACTGGCACAAACTGAAAAAAAATGCTGGCATTTAAAAATATCTCGAGTAAATTTCAGCAATTTTTAGCTTCTCGTAGCAACAACGAGCTAAAAAGAGAACGAGTGTTATCTCACGAATGATGGAGAAATAAAGAAAATTTGACAACAAATAAAAAAAAATATCTACTGTATAAAGAAGATAGATACAGTGTATGCATGTTTATATGTTTGCGAAGGTTTTCCATGGAGCGCCTATACGATGAAACGCCTTTACGACAAATTGCTGAAGTGGTAAGGGGGCGCTTTCCGCATGGGGCGCTGCGGTCATGATTCGATCATTAGGCCTACTTGGCCGCATTAGCATCGGTTAAGTAGAGCCCGGGCAAAGCCGAGTTTTACGGTTAGTAATAAGTGAAAAAAAATGGACGTTATCGACCGTGAACTATTTTAGGACTCCGTTGAGTTTTTCCTATCATTGATGAATGTATACATTTTCTTAAATTTACTCGTATTCGGTTTCGTTATAACCGAGATTTTAAAACAAACCAATTTTAAGAGGTTATGGTACAATTTGATAAGCATATACATTTTATCAAAATGCCACGTAAAACAGATATGCATTACAGCCAGATCAATTAAACCATAACAAAAAATTACGGAACGAGTCGTGCCATATGGACACCGATGAAATTGCACAAATTGCCAAAAAAAATTACTTTTTAAATGTAATTGTATTATGATACAATTTGGTTTGAACAAAAAATAACAATTAACCAAATAATTTGCTTAAATTGCTTATTTTCTAACAAAATTGATGGAAAACTGAAATAAAGAAAAACATGTGTTAAGTGCAACATACATGAAAATGATAGAACACTTTACAAAAAGTGGACATTTTTTGTATACCATGCATGTACTTCAATTAATTGGATGTAATTTATGGTATAATTTTAAGAGAAAAATTAGGAAACAGAATCTCAGAAATGTACTGGCTACTAGATGATTGAGGAAAACTCAACTGAAACATCCTATGTCAAGAAAATTAGCCTAAGTATTCAAACGTAAGGATGATCAAATAAAATATCAGTCATTAAAATTACAGTACATATACTGTAAAAATATTTCAGATTTTGAAAATTGGCCCATCACTTACGTTGTACTTCCAACATGTTTTGATTTTAATTTTCCGTTATTATTGCAAAGAAAACCAATTTAAGCAAATTGTTTAGTTAATTGTCATTTCTTGTTCCAATAAATTATTGTATACAATTATTTAAAAAAATTTATTTCGGCTATTTGTGCAATATTACTAGTATCTCATGCAATTAATTATCTTTGTTAAGCAATGTGCTTATCAAAGATCCACATTTTGAATTTCTCCAAATTTTCTACTTTAGTTTGAAAATACTCTTATCTGATATTTCATTCGAAACTCACGATCATCTAAGAAGGAATATTTCACAACTATTTTCTGAAGATGAAAATGCGAGTGTTAATTAATCGCGTGATAAGGATCGAGAAATACATGTATGTACGGCGCATATTGATCCAATTTATCACAGTTATTTTGGCAACAACTATATCTCTCAACTTTTGTCATGAGCCAGCCATAGATAATCGTAAGAAGTTATTTCCTCGGGGAAATCAACGGCTCAACGCCTCGCTTAAGCCTAACAATCGTGGAACAATAGCACATTTTCGAAAAAAAGGGAACTCGATTAATATGAATTAGAAAATGCATTTCGTTCTTCGATTCGATTTATCAAAACATTTGCTGCTCGAGCAAACCTCTCGAAATGCGGGTCCCAAATGGCACTGGTAATACGAATCAAAAAATGAATATTTAATGTTGTAAAAATCAATGCGCCATCGGAGATACATCAACGATTAGTGCATGCATGTCCACAGAAATATACGATGCATTAGGAAATTACATCATACATTCAGCTTTGGCTCAAACCTATCGACGCTACCACCATCCCGCGGACGTTTCGTGCAACTACGAAGTTGTACACTGCACCCCAAAAGGTACAAGTTTTATGGATGAATTCGTAAACATTTTTGGCTGAATCTCAAGGTGCAAAGCTAGCGAGCCGTCCAAAAAAATATAAAAATCTCTATTAAATTATAAGGCGTTAATTTGTTTTTCCCATTCATGTCTCTCTTGCACAGTGAAAGCCGCTTAATTCGATCATGGTGGTTCCAGCGATTGCGACCGAAATAGACGAAGCACGTAAAAAAATACGTTAAAGATTGAACTTACCAAAATAATTTGTTCTATGTTTTACAAATAGATTTCATTTTACATATGTATTTACATGTTTTTAAATTTATATATATTTATATATACTGTATATATATATATAAAGTAAGTATAGTGTTTGATGTTGCCTGTTTGATATACAACGGCTGGAAGTTAATTTTCTAAAATACGCAGAAAATCCATCTAAGTACAGCCGCTGATGCATTAGATGATTAGATGGAAATTTGACCGAATTAAACGACTTTTTACATAGGACAGCTTAGTCAAATATCCGTTCTGACTGTTTTGACTGGCCGAAATAAGCGTGATCGAATTAAGAGGTTTTCACTGTACTATGGATTCTATGAGCTATTGAAAAGTCGTATTTCCCTTGACTTTGCACTCAATAACCAATGTCATCCACCCCCGTACTGGAAAACTTTGCAAATATCTGAAAAATCTCTGGAGATAGAGCAACGATGTAAATTTGAAAGTTGAACATATAGCCTATTCGGGAAAAACGTTGTTTAACAATTGTATTTTTCCAGTTTATACATGTAAACGTACATTACAATTACGTAACATTGCAACCGCGAAGATTGGCCACAACGACCTTTACCACCTGTAATATTTATTATAATTATTATAATAATAATAATAATAATAAAATTACAGGTTGAAAACTACGTACATCTCAAAAAAGCCCAAGGAATTTGTGGTTACCATGTGGTCACCATGCACACGCGGGACGAAAATATAAAATTTAGAAGAATGTCCTTTAAAAAGAGACCTTCGCAAATACAATGTATAGCGTTATGAAAAAACTAATACAAAATGCAGGTACGGTGTATTTCGACGAATTTTTCGCAAATTCAAAAAACTTATTATTTTACATTGCCGCGTGAAACAGGTTGTCCAATAAATGAAAATGTAAGACAACCTTTCATAGAGGTTTTTCTTAAAACTTCCCCTCAAATTACGCAAAACTGATAGTATTCACAACTTAATTGCGATGTAGTTTTCATTGGATATTTTACAGAAATAAGGGAAATCTTGCCCATTTTTTAAATAGCCATGTATAATAATATAAGCGCATAAAGTCTGCACACATGTGTTAAACCCAAACTTGTTAAAATATCGCTCACCGGCTGCATTGCGAGTATTTTTGCTTACGGCAAGCTGGTTGGATTTATTTAAACTTATCATTCATCATCATAATACATAGTTGTTTTCGTAAGAGGATGACGTGCAGACGGTACGTCGTTACATCCCTCAATATATATACGGCGCAGATGTCTATGTCAGATCATTTCGGAAACCGTCAACCTATAATGACACTTTTACTAACAGGTGGCGTGAAAATGCCATTTTTTTTTCTACCTTTTACAAAACTATTTTTGGAAAATCGGGTTAAAATTTTTTACATCTTGAGTTTTATATGATATCATTAAACCAAATTGTATATATGAACAATGTGGAAATTTCACTACTGTTTTTCCATGTAATATCCTATATTTTGCCATATTAACATCAGCCCAAATCAGACCAAGAACGTTCCATATATCATTTTGCATTATTCTTTTAACTAATTATTTATTTCAAAATAAACTAGAAAATTCACACCATTTTTGATTTGCTGCAGCAAAACAGCATCAAAATATACATACTTATTAATTTCGGATTAAAATATATTCATGGGAATTTTCTTAGTTTTTAAAATGATGCTCCTTAATTATTAATGCCAAGATTCTAAGATTCATGTACTCCACAACACGCCCACAATGTAAACAGTCACATTAGACACGCCCACGAGTTGCGTGACGTCACATGCAAGTTATCTATAGTAATTAGTTTATAAATGGCCTCGGCCCATTTCGCCTGTCTAATATGGAATCAAATATGGCAATATTCGCACGAATAAATATCCGAGGATATGGTTTGATCACGTAAAATGCTCGTTTGTGACCGGTTGAATACTGCATACTGGTTACTAATACAATGTACCACCAATATAAAGAAAAATGGCACATGCTGCATAAATTTGATACCCCTCTTATTATTGCTATTATTTTCGGTTCCGTCGTGGTAAGTAAACTATTAAGTTTTTTTTAGGGGGGGGGGGGAGATGCGTGCGACTGACGGATAATGATTTTGTGACATAATATTGTTAACAACAGATAAACCAGGAATTCTGGTTCAATGTTTTGCGCAAACATCCTGTACACTGTAAGTGATAATGAGAATAACAGCGTAACTACACGTACGTGTTTTAGGGATAAAACATCAGGAAATCAGATGTTTTAAAGGCACTATGCTCGTCTTCGGTTGCACGAACTCGATATTTCAATCTTTTCTAAAAAGCTAAGAATCCTAGTTCTTACATATACAGTATGCTATATATAATCACGGATAAAACAGTCAACGAATCCTATAGCAGCGTATAGAACGAGATCAACGAGATATAGCGGATGAAACGAAACGTGGTGAAGACGTTATCCATGCACCCTGCTTTTTACTTGTCAACTATACTATTTGATTTCTTTCAATTCCAAAAATAGCATATAAGAATGGTCCTTTCATTGGCTGTTGATGGCAGTAATGTAAACAGTGTAATTGACGCTTACAGATGCTTATAAGAATGACCAATTTGTTCGTAAAGAAGAGCAAACGTTTATTTTAAAAGAACTATATCAAAAGATAGCATCTGCAGCACTAAAACGATGTTGATTTTATGCAATAGATGCATTTAAAGAAAATGTTTTAACGGCATTATACATTGTTCAAGTATATTGCATATGTCTGCTTGGAAGTTATCCAAAAGTAGACAACGAAATACTCTTAAGTAGCGGAACTAAAATTTGTAATAGAATTACATCCTAATAGATTTCCTTGGATGCGAGTAAAAATGTGAGGAAAAAACTAACCTGGGTTGCAGCAACTGTTTGTTTTTGTCCATATCTTCGTTGTGATCTGGAAGCTCTATGGGATGCTGGGTTGAGGAGAGGAAGGCCCCGTCGGTGATGTCAATCCGAGGTGGTTTCACTATGGTAGGGTTGCATGAGGCCGCCATAGTTACTGATTGTAGCAAAAATAGAAAAATCTGAAACAAAAAAGAAGGACTTTCTTAAAAAATACTTAAGTTTTCTATCCTTATCTCTACGAAATTTTCTACGCAATGTATAGGCTATATGTCAATTCAATTCCTCCTAACGAGGAGGATGGGATGGGATGATGGCCATGGCCGATTCAATATAGGAACTATCTTATAATTCGCCTGGAGGAATTGTGGGAAACCATGAAAAACCACAATCGAGAATAGCCGACCCGGGAATCGAACCTGGTCTTCTGGGACTAATACTTCCAACTTTAATACATGTAGATATTAATTATAGACGTATAACTTACTGAAAACTTACAATTATTGGAAAACTCGAATTTACACTTTAAAAATGAATGGAGAAATGTACGTACAGCGTATGTCCAGACAAGCTATTACTGACATGTACGTAACGACGTTCTGCTTTTGTAATGTGACTATTGTAGGGTTTCTCCACCATAGAAATAAATCGCGATGGAATCGAGTGCACACCGTAAAAACCTGACCAAAAATAATTCGGAATACAAAGAGTAAAAAAATAAATTTAACACTCACTAAGCACACACTGAGATAATTGAATGTTTATCTTTCGCATGCAGACAATTGCTTATATCTGCGAAACATCACGCCTTACCAAAGTGCATAAATTTAGTTTTTCCAACAATGTATAGACTCCAGGAAGACCTCATGCACTAATGTATTCAGGCTTCGAACATAATCACTAGTACACTGTAGCGTTAACTATTTTCGTATGCTAACGCGATGTATACTATACCATATTTATTAAAAATTTTCCGTTTGTCGATATGTGTCCGACAATCGGAGATCCCATACGGTATTGGGAAATACCAGTCAAATTCACAGATGAGAGCAAGTTCTAGCTGGCTTGGGACTTTGTGGGAGTTTGATTTATGATAACCACTTCTGTGAAGAAATAGGCGAATGGTTTGAAAATACAGTTATTTCTTCAAAGTCTTGAACTATTTTGGAAATTTCAGAAGCATTACTCTGTAATTCTTGGATTTTCCTCATTTTTTGATCGACCTCTAGTAAACTTCACATTTAGCATTGGAACGGTTACTTCATTAGGAAACATTCTAGTCTATAAAAAGATTGGCTAATTTCATTAAAATACGGGTTTAATACACATGTAACTCTTATTATATATAATATTAGTCATCAAAATTACAATACATACTTTACGAAATATTTCAAGTTTTTTAAGTGTTCCATCACTTGTGTTGCAGACATTTTCAGTTTTCCGTTATTTTTGTAAAGAAAATAGATAATTTAAGAAAATTGTTTAGTTACATGTAATTCTCATTGTATGTTCAAATTAAATGTGATTATAGACAAACATGTTTACAAGTTATTTTTATTTTGCCAATTTCTGAAATTTTACTAGTGTCCCATCAGTTATGTTGACCATTGTATGTGGCTGGGAAAGAACCAAAACAAGGAGGAAGACGGGATGGAAAAGGAATACTGTCATAGCCGATTTAATGTAAGAAATATCCCAGCATTCGCCTGGGGAATTGTGGGAAACCATGAAAAACCACAATGAGAATAGCCGACGCGTCGTGGAAATCAAACCCACTTCTTACAGAATGCAAGCTATGCTAGAATGCTAACCATTCGGCCTATCAAAATATCAAAATCAAATATCAAAAAATTAATGAGAAAACAAAAATTACTTTCCATTGGCAAGCTTTCTTGTCTTTCCCCACTGCCATGTAATTTATTTGGCTGAACTTTTGGGTAGTTTCAGCATTCTACAGCTCCTGCAGGATGAGGCTGAAACATCCGAAACTTGGTCAAATAAAATTACCCGGAGTGGAAAAAGACAAGAAAACATGTCACCTTATTTATTTATAAGGTAATCGCATTTTTTAATTACTTTAAACGGAATTTAACCTCCTATTGAACTAATCGAATTTTAGTGTCCCACATATGCATTAATAAATTCTGAAGATAAGCTCGGTTTTATAAAACAAGGGCATATAGAATAATTAACGCAGAATTTTGGGTACATTAGAGCAATAATCGCGGGGATTAGAGCATGCTACGAAATCATGAATTATTGCATGTACGCTAACTGGAAGTTACGAAAAAGAATTATTAAAGATAACAGTCAATAAATATGCTCATTACGTCACTTTCTTTTAGGTCACGATGTTATTAGTCATTCATCTAAAGTCGTGTCGGAAATTCGAGGGCTATAACGTTCATGTCAGCAGCGATAACCGAGCATTAAAAGCAGATTTTATAAAGTAGCCTGCATGTACATGTTTCGCAAGTTTAAACACCAAATAACTTGAATTACGCATAAATTTGCATTAAATGAGACGTAAGCTATAGACAACGTGCATGAACACTCGGATTTTCCACAATTTCATAGAAACTAAGCCTAGAAAAACCTGCCTACAAATCCCCTCGAGAAAATTAAATTTTTCTTAAGATCTAGATAAACACTAGATAAATTGACATAGTTGAATCATACATCTGCATGTATAACCACCCGTCAAAAGGTTTAACCATTTCTGTCAGCATGGTCATCCCATAAAATGAAAATGAATTATCGAGTTCCGGGAATTTAGTGATGAAAAATACTCGCAGTGGTAAACCTTCGAAATATAGGCCTACACCTGTTTTTAAAAAATGATTAAGCTCGAAAAATATTCCGTAATTTCCCCCGGGAAAAATAAAAACTGGTAATATTTTAACATCTCTTTTCTGCTACTTCATCTTAAAAAATTCGGAGATATTTCATTTCCCATTTAGAATCTTCGGGTCCGTAATGATCGATTCAACTGAAATGCAATAGTGACAGCATGAACAATACATTATATGCATATAGTGACAAAATAAAGGCAACCTTAGATATATTCTGATAGTGCATAACATATACCATGCAGTCAAGATGAGTCAAATTTCGTTTAAGTTCATATAGAATTTCCCATGTGTATACCCGTAAGTATTTATCAATGTTTTGTTTTTCCACGAGGGACGTAGCCAAATATTCACTTCAAGAAGAACCTGAACAAAAAAGACCATGCAAAATAGACCGTACTCAATTAAGTGCCAAAATTTCAAGCTGCTTCTCTCAACGACCTGCAGTTTATCCCCCTAAAAACGTGTGGCCTGAAGAGGGCCTGCAGGACATCCTGTTGAAAGTCAAATAACAAGAAACTAAATTAGACCGAGGTTTGGGCCTAAAATGGATAAGTACATGTACATCTACGCTGTACTTTAAATCTACAAACTTTGAAACATTTCGCCATTAACATAATTCCAAATTTTGATGTGGATTAATGTACAATTAACATATCTGACGAATGGAGGGGCCCATAGGAATGCACCCACATTATACTGTATATTTGGCTCGAAGCAACAATATAATATGCACAGCAGGAATCTTTCATGATGTCACCATTAAAACCCAAATTACAGTACGATTTCTTTTGCTGTAATCTGTAAAAGGTAAAGATCTTCGAAAATCTTTAAATAGGTGGTGTTGAAAAAGTGTTGAGTGCCGGATCTCAAAGCATTTTTGAGTCACCTTGGACGTAGGCTAGTACAATTCTAACATCGAGCGTTTTAGCACTTGACTCGTTTCGCTGTAAACATTCAGATAACGTTGTCCAAGAGCGGCATTACAATGACGTCATTCGTTGGCTTTCGTTCAGTCTCAAAAACTAGGATCAAACTTACACAGGCCATTTCAGAATATTAAGAAGCATGACTATCGTATGACATCACCTTGGTAAACAATTTTATGAAAACATGCACAATTCTCCGTAAACGGAAATAGTGCTTGTAAAACTTGCCATTTCACGTTATATTTTGAACAGTTTATATGTTCACTAATAATTAGGACATACAGAATTATAAGAAATAATTAGCAAGTTGTACATGAATAATATTTGTTAAAGCACAGCACTGTACTTGGTCCTCCTCGCGATTGCGCATTGTTAATGGGATATTAACACGTAATACAACTTAATTATGGTTGGTTGGTTGGTTTGTAGATTTTTAACGTTGGCCTAGTTCTGCACACGGGGGCTAAACACCAACGCCAGGGGATGTGACAGCGTCACCTACCTGGGAATTTTGCCTACGAGGAGGGACTTCCACCCCCACAAGAGGGATCTTTAACGT
>JAQGBX010000391.1:0-37723 GCA_034698745.1 Megaphyllum sjaelandicum | reverse complement strand
TGATTTTTTCGATCTGAATAACATGATTGGCTGAATTATTTGAGAACCACTGGGGTTAAAGCAGGATGTAAGGTGACTAATCCGTTATCTGGTCACTTTGTAAGGTACATTTGCAATGTAAAAATTGCAAAAAAAAACACACACTGGTCAAGGTACACAATTGACAGGTGGTCACTATACAGAGAATTTTATGAAGGAAATGTACACTAGAAAAAACAAAACACTAAAAGTGGTCAACATAAACAGGTGGTCACCATTCAAAGGTGGTCAATTTTCCAGGTTTTTACTGTAGTTTTAGTCAGCAAATTCATCGAAAATGCAACGAGGAAATTGGTAATTCAATGACCAACCGCAGAGAACTTTGTATTAATTTCAAAGCAATTTGTGAGCATTTAAATTCGTAAAATACTTATCTCGTATCAGTAATTTCGCCCTAATTTCATATTAATTTGCATTTGATTACGATACAATTTATTAGCAGCGTTACTTTTTTCTCAAAATCAAAATAATTTGAATAAAATCGGCTAATACCTTCTGTAATAACATTTATAAAAAAATTAGATTGATGAAATCCGAAAAGTTTGCGCTAAATTTTAAGTGAATTCTTAGCCTCGAAAACGATACATGGGCGTTGTCTACTTAGCCAGCCCTGAATTTTCAATTTTCTAACAGAAATATGACAAAACATCACTTGAATGAAAACTTACTCTATTTGTTGAAGATTTTTAAATTCGACACAGGGATGATGAAATTATGTACAGATAACTCAACGAAACTGAAATTTGATCTCAAGTGAATTTTGTTGGTTAAATCAAAAATCTTTAAAATTGAAAAAAAAAAAAACATCGAGCTTTGTGGCTTCTCGGAAATAATTTCACCAATATTTATGTCAAATGTGTGCATTTTAACTTGGAATAAAATAATTACAATTCTCACTACTGTATTTTTGAAATAGTTCAAAAACCGGTTATTTCCATGCATCTTACTACAGTAAAACCTGATAAAGTGACCACCTGTTTATGTTGACCACTTTTTAGTGCATTGCTTTTTAATCCAGTGTACATTTCCTTCATAAAAATTCTCTGTATAGTAACCAGTGGCCACCTATCTATTGTGTACAGCGACCAGTGTGCGTTGTCTTTTATTGCAATTTTTACCTTGCCAATGTACCTTAAAAAGTGACCAGATAACAGATGAGTCAAGTTACATTTTTCTTTAACCCTTGGACATGATGATTCTGTACGTTTTGTGGTTTTTTACTACGTGTTTAATTCAGGCATTCTTTGTATAGTGACCAACATAAAATTTTTTTTAGTGGTCACTCTTAACAGGTTTTACTGTATATCTATTTAAAAAGAGTAAGTAAAATTAATGCCCAATACATTTCCTCAGCTTTTCAGAATTATTAAATTGGAATTTAAAAAAAATTAACATTAATTTTTCCACCTAATTTTTTAGCATCAAGAAGAACTTGGCATCATTTACATTTGTTCTCGAAGCACGATTAAATTTCCCTTTCAAAACACCAAATTTCGAAAATAATTCCTGTTATAAATAATGCTCTAATTTTGCTGACTATTAAAATACATTATTTACATTGTTTGTATTTTTACAAACATGAAAATAATTCGAAAAGCTGAGCTTGAATTCACCCACCTGCTTTTGAATTATTTTCATATTTATTTTAACAACAAACATAATAGGAATAGAAAATTAATTATTATAGCACAAAGTAGTCATACAGCATAATTGCTGGCAGAATTATCCAAGTTAAGCAATAACTAAGCACGTCTTTTTAATTTCAATTTCAATTTTTTGATTGATATGACAAACAAAAGCGGGGGGATTTTTAAACGAATCGTGGCATAAAAAGGTGCTTACATTATACATTGTTTCCAGATGCTGTAACGCCATTCAGTACATTTTTCAAAAGATTTGTTTTTGCAAGAAAACGTGCAGTTTGAATTCTGAATTGAAAAGCTCCCAGTCTCGCATTGAATTGAGTTTTTAAGGACTGCGGTTTTTTGAGCATATTAAAATGCACGTTTACGCATAGTTCTGCTCCAGAGGTTTGCTCGGAGAAAGTAAAAGCTTAAAATAAAAAACGCTCTTCACAACCTGTATCAAAACCTTAATTACGAGCCTACAGCTTTGAATTTAGAAGAGGTTCTTACATCTTTTCACGCAAAAATGATTAGACAACTTACGTGCTAAAAAGTGGCCTAAATTCATGTAAATCTGCAGCAAGGCGTGCTGCCTGCCTCTCATAATACCATCTCTAAGATCTACGTGAGTTTGATAATTCAACCGAGTTTGCTTTTCAACGAGGTGTGGCACGTTGTACCGGAAATCAACCGAATTAATTGGTTCAATGGAGTTAATGTTATGTTCACACCTGGCATGAAAATAAATGTTGAATCTATCGAGTGTGACGGACTCTAAATGTAAATACATTTTTCGATTTGTAGCCTTCGTTAATTGCAAAATTTAAATTTACTTTGAATGTTAGATAACCTAGCTCATTGAAAACCCGAAGTAGTTTGACGCGTTGCAGTTTTTGTGCACACACGACCTTTTCTAAAGCGTGTACTAGCTCAAGCCATCACTTGAATTACCACTGAAATGTGGGAATATAGACATCTAACACATAAATACAGAACAAAATTCTGTAATCTGTTATCCAACAATAATATAAAAATAACTGGATAAAAGCTGATAACAAAAGTTATTAGAGATGGTTATTTTCAATGCAACAATATTCATATTTGTGCCTTTAACAAATTTCTTTCTACATAAGTTATGATCTTTTTCAACAAACTAACCAGTAGACATCTTGTTCGTTTAAGGGATGGGTAGCAGTTTTTTTGTCCTCAACAAAAACTTAAAATTGCAAATTTGACAAATTTCTTTCAAGTAATAACTAAAAAATTGAAGGAAAATTGATTTTCAGAATTTTCAAATGTAGACATTTTGTTTTTCAAACAGAAGTATCAAGTTGTAATAAACACAATCATCGCAATAATCATCGCAACTATTTACTGTGAAATCTGCAATTATTGTTACAATTTTTATCTTCAGGCTGATGGTTTGAGGAGTAATAAACTAAGTTCTTCAGAAAATTTTAAGAAAATTTTTTTCTCAAACTTTGGATTTAAAATCTTATAGCAGTGATAGCGGCAACTTTGGGGAAATGTATGAAATATAAAATCAATATTTCCGTTTCATTTTGAAATACATGAACCCCCAACTCTTATTAATGAAGATGTATCATTAATCTTTTAAAAGCATGAAAGGTGGGAAAGTCATTCTTGAAAAACACGAATAAGTGGCGTTATTTTACATTTATTAATCCTAATCTTTCGTTACATTTTTCAGCGTGAACAGCAACGACTTCACAATGAGGATGAACATACGACTAAATCTCTGTTGGAGGAATCCAAATGCAGTGTACAGTTCCATTTATGCAGAATTATTTTCAGCCTCTGAAATTAAGAAAATCGTTGCAGATATTCGGAAAGTTAACGTAGCCTACTGGTTAACTAGAAGGATGTGTTAAGAAAACAGAGCGATATGCTAGCTTACTCGCTGGCTTGCCATCCTTCCATTTTGTCATTCTAACGATGGATTCCTCCCTCTTTGCCGCTTCTGCTTGAAATTCTGGTTTCAGTACTCGTCGCACTATCCTCGCTGCAATTGTAGAGTATTGGATATAACTGCAAAAGAAAAGTCAAGATGTAATATCATAGAAATCAACGTTGTCTAAATTTGATTGAGAGAAAACAGCAGTTTTACCAAATATTTGTGATGCTGTATTTCTCCAGTTTGACTTAGAAAAAATTTCCCTAACTAAGTTAACTAGCACGATGAGGAAAAACCTCAATTGTACCGAATAACCATCTCAGGAGCTGGAGATGGTTCAGCGGAGGGCTGCCCATTTTGTGAAGGGGAACTACCAGCATTCAGCGAGTGTGACAGAAATGCTCCAATATCTGAAATGGGATTCCCTGAGATCAAGGCGTGATAGCTTTTCTATGGGCCTCTTCAGACGCTTTAGTCTGTCCCAAAACGCAAATCTCGTTGTGCATGCCCTGACTCCAAATGATCGTAGTGTTGGTAGAAGTTCTCACTCTAGGCAGTTGCATGAGATACGTGCCAAACGGATGCCTACTTCTGGTCCTTCTTTGTGCGAGTTATTAGACAGTAGTATAACCTCCCCAAAAACAGCATGCACCTTCAGGAAATTTAGTTGTTGGTTGGCAACATCTGGGTTACCATATCGGGAGTGCCAGCTAGGTAGGGTTCCTCCTGCAACTGGCAATCCCCCCCTACCACATGGCATTTACTTGCTGACTGTATGGTACCGAACTATACCGCAGGAGTAGCCTACTCCTAGACTCCTATCTGCGGTTTTACAAAATGATGCTGTAACATTGCACTCGCTTGCCTGGAGGAAAATTGCAGATTTATCGAAGAATGGCACTATAGCAATACAATAGTTTGCTTAATAAAAACACCAGTTTTACTGAAGAACTGTGGTAGTCTGTGAAGATGAGGGGGGGGGGATGAGAGACTGTATGCAATGGGCCTGTGTATGGGAGAACAGCACCATAGCATGAAATACTGAGGTAAAAAAGCAAGTTTTATCAAAGACTTGCACAGCATGCTGCCAATGTTGTCAACCTAGTCAACGTCGACTGCGTGAAAACAACAGTTGGAGCTGATAAAACTGTATTCGAAGGCAGTTTTTTGCTGCTATCTACACTGTGCATGTTGCGACCTTGAGAAGGGATTTCCATGCATGAAGATAATTTGCGGTAAAAATGTACCTACCCGGCGCTTATTGGAGACGGGAGGCTTATTGGATTACTTAGCAGCTATCTCTAAATATAACATAAATAATATACTGTATATATATATATATATATATAATTAAATGGCTTAACCTCAAAGGCTCCCGAAATACATGCAACCTTTCATTGGGTCAAAGCATGCATGCTCTAAACTTCGTACACATTTACACATGAATTACATGAACTCATTATGATTCTATGTTTATATTTCATGGAAAGTGAGATTCCAAACACTTACTTTAAACCAGCTTGTCGCCAAAAAGTCATCTTCGTCGATTATTTGAACCAGAATTCACTTTTTAAAACACAGTTTTCTCGACAGCCAAAATTTCGGAATTCAGCAAAGAGGGCAAAACGAAAGGTTCGTCAATGTTAACCTGGAAAAATTCAATTACAGTATTCCGTAGTTTAGTGCTCATTTAAATTAATGGATCAATAAAATAATATATGACAACATACGCATATTAATAAAAAAAATCAAAAGCGGGCAATACACTTGATATAAATGTACGTAAAGAGTGGATAATATTTTCGACGAAAATAAACGAAACTTATCGCCTTTCCCTCAAATATCGTGTTTTCGTTAAACGTACTTCGTTCGAACAATGGTTTCCGATTTGGAAATATTTGAAGTTGTTAACGAGTTTATTACGGATTAGTAACGGTTTTTAGGGTTTATTTGTTTGTCGGTGTTAGATTGGGATAAATATTAATATTAAATTAATTATGTGGAATGTTTTATATAAAAACGCTTACTTAGACTTGGATTCGCAGTGGCCCGTTAGCTCAGTTGGTTAGAGCGCCGTGCTAATAACGCGGAGGTCTTGGGTTCGATCCCCACACGGGCCAGTTATTTTTTTCTTTCAAATTCAATTGAATTGAATGAAAATTAACTTTGGTTTTTTTCTTCCGATGAAATTAAATATTTGATCCCTTGATGCCCTATTCCACGACTTCTGCGTTATTAGCATAGCCATTTAGCCAATTAAGAAAATTGACCATTAGCCCAATTAATGACACTATGCTAATAACGAAAAAGTCATGGGTTCGATCCCCATAGAGAAAATTACCTTTTTTTACTTCTAACGTACTAACGTTACTTTTAAATTCTAACCACACCGTGATTCTAACCAACTTCTAACGTAAATACAAGGGTTCTTAGAAATATTTTCAATAAGACACTATCAATTCAAAGTATTATCAAGGTGTTTTATTCATTACTTTTATCAGATGCATCTCAAAGATAATACTTTCAAAGCAAAGAAAAAATTATTTCGATAAACTCATCATTTACTGCTGTGCTGGTGGTCTGAAAAATAAGTCAATAGCCATTAATAATAGTTAATACCATTTTCTATGAAATTTTAAGTCATACGTAAATAAAACCGGTTCGTGCTTACTTGGCCCATTCAACGTTCAAAATCAAATGATCGTAGCCGTAGCCAGACAAATGACTGATGGCTTTTGCCGCATCTTCCTTGCGATGAAACGTAACGAAAGCAAAGCCCTAGGAAACGAGATGATCATTTCATTAATTTCCATGTTTCGAGAACGATGATGTATAATGAGAACGCATCATTTACCTTGGACTGTTGAGTCGTCTTGTCCATCGCCAAATAGTATCTCTGAATGCTTCCAAAAGGCCGAAATAATTGCTGCAAATCCGCTTCTCGGACATCTTCGGACAGATTGGTCACTCGGATGGTGGCAGACTCATCTATAAGAATGTGTTAAAAGCATTGCAGGTATGGCGTAGCACGTTGCCATAATACCAAATACATATTCAATAAATGTTTGTTAATTGCGACTGACCTCTGTGAGACGACTGCATGGACTCGCCTCTGCGATTCCCACCCTCTCGCATATTTGGAGGCACATATTTGCCCAACTTTACTCCACCTCCTCCGCCACCTCCACCTGCCTTCTCATCCACCACGTTGACGGGTGGCTTTTTCTCTTCGGATCGAAGCGAGTCTTGAAGCGGGCCTAGCGTGTGCTTGTAAGGGCACTTGATGGTCCAGTGATCCTCTTTGCAGATACGGCATTTCACGTTTTTGGCGTTCTTCAGTGGATCATCGTCTGTTGGCTTTTCTTCCTGCGTGGACTGTGAAAAAAAATTATTCGTTTAGAAAGCAAGGTTAGATTTCAATACCAAAAGATTTTGTAAGTGCAGATTCGGTGGTAAAGTAGCCTGATATTGTACCTCTTTGTTGCTGATGAACTGCATGACCACATCCTCTGCTGCAATGGTGTTGTTGGGATTGGGTCCTGGGGGATCGTTGGCTGCGGCGCCGAACTTATGCCAGTTCTGAATATGAATAACATTACGATATTTAAATGAGCCATGATGCGATGATCTGATGTATTAAGCAATTCTCTCATAACTAAATTGTAAGATGGGTTAAGCATCCCTACTCCAAAAATCCAAAAAAAAAGATTCAAAATCTTGAATGGAAGTGCATTTGAAACAAATACATTTAGTCATGGGTAATACCCAAAGATAACTCATTATGTACACGAATATTAAAAAAAAAAAAAAAAACACTTCTAGTCACAAGCCTAAAGGATTTGGGATACTCAACCTGCAGCACTGCGTTCAAAAATGCTTTGAGGAAACTAAACCAAGATGATAAGGCAAATGATGATAAAACAAACTACTTTAATCTGATTTGATTTTTAAATAATGCGAGCATAAGTAATGATAAGACCTTTATGCAGTACACGGAGTATTAACAACAAAAAAATATGAAAATTAACCTGAACAAAAAAATTATTAACATTAAAGATAGTGAAACTGCATTTTTAAATTATCTAACATTATATTTTATCAATTTTATATTAGTTGATATACATGTTACTAGCAAACTGATAAAATAAATACCAGTTTGTTTAAGGGGTTCGTGTCCTGCTTGACGAGCACTAATAAGCTTTTTTGAAAAAACTTAAAAATGATAATAAAAAACAAGTACTGACCTTTCTTTTTGCAATGGATTTGGAAACTAAATGTTTCTCTATGCGATATTGCCGTGTAATCTGTTAAAAAAAAATAAAAAAACATAAAATTAACCAGAGTATAAATTGATTTTGAAATTACTTAGTTTTTAGTATCAAAATGACCATGCGAGGCTTACTTTGACTTTTTTTTCATCGATCACTTTATATTCTGTGATGGTCTTGATTCCATCAACAAGTACCTCGCCTGCTGGAGATAGTACTAGAAATATCAAATTAGGTTATCAATATATTATTGCTTTAAGGATATTCTTTGATGTAGATACATGTAATTTGAAAACCTGGTTTATCATTCCTATTATAGTTTTCGCGGATTTTCAAAAATATTTCTTAGCAAAATGCTGGTAGGATCTTTCTAAAAATAGACTCAGACTGTACTCCTGTAAACTGGGTTTTCAAAATACATTATATCATTAAATGAGCTGAGCATAGCAATAGTAAGCTTTTGGCTGCAAAAAAGCAGAAGGTTGTATTTTATACTTTAGAATTTATAAACATGCTATGTTATGTTTCCTCTAATGACAAAAATATATCAAATAGGTACGTCATTTTATTGGCCAATACAATAAGTATATCTATGACTTATTTGATCGAGTGATCTTTTATATTTTTGATGGTGTAGCCATGCTTTGGCGAATATACAGACATTAGTCTCAGAATCCAAAATAAACCAATGATTGTATATAGGATGATATTCAGGTATATGTTACTCCGTGTGCTTGCCTATTCGTCGAAATTCAGAATTTCACCAACTCTTGAAAGTCTTAAATCGTTTACCATTGAATAATGCTATTATCTACTATCTAATATATATGTAACTAATACTACAGAGACAAAACTAACTAATCTAGCCTATAAGCACAGCGTCGAATGACACGCTACGAGCTGGTGACATATGCATCGAATTTTTAGATTATTACCTTCCTCGTCTGATCCATCTTCCACTTGGTCCGCCCAGCTGGCTTTTACGCTGAAACAATACGCGGGATTAGCAAACTCAAAACAATAATGAATATTAGGAAAACATTAATTAAAACTCACTCCATTTTTCCCACAGGCATTTCGACGGCTGATATCAACTAGGCTTAACGCGTGTATGCTGAAACGAAAATGTGACATGGAAATTGGCAAATCTATTGTAGGCGAGATTGTAGGTGTACGATAATAATAATAAATGTAAATGTGCTATTTTAAACATCATATTCATCATTAATATTTAGAATAAGATAATTTGAATGACTTTTAGATTTGTTTAAAGATGTAGTTTATGTAAATATTGTTTTCATCAAATGAAATTCGACTGCACGTCGTTTCGCCTTTTCGTAACTGCGATGAAGACACCATTTTAAAAAAAGTTTGACATTTTCGAGAAAAGCGAGGGAAATTCAACCAAAGTATACTGCGATTCAACCTACAAGATCTTCATAAATAGGTACTAAAACTTTGTAAATGTTTTGGCATAAGAATGATGCTATATATAGGAAGCAGTAGACTTCACTTAGGCGAAAAGGGACCACCCCTTTCCTCATTATCATCAAGCATGCACTCAACACCAGTTGGTGTATTAGACCAGATCAGCAGATATATCAATCGTCTTTCATAACAGGCAATTAACGCGTCGACACTCGACTGCTCAACCCTCTTCTTTAACCCGTTTTTGGGACTGGCAACAATAGCGAAATACTTGACTGTATGAGGCTTGTTCGGTGTCGAAATGAGCAATGTTGCAAGACGGATCGAAGTTTGAAGTCACCAAAAAGACTTCTTGTAGCTAGATCACTCGTACACTTTGTCTTGATGTTCTCTTAATTCTTTAATTTTTTCATCCATAGGTCGCCTTCCATTGGACTCCTACATATTTGACGCATTACTCATCAGTGCATAGGTCATCCGACCTGAACCATTACTTGGTTATTTTTTATTAAGATTTTAAACTAAATTGACTGTTGGCAGTTCGTCGAATGATGTCGTCAAGAATACCAACTGAGTCCAGAAGGCGACCAAGAGTCTCTCTTGAAGCTCTCACAACTCCACATATGCATCAATTACAATCAGGTTGGTATTTTTTCCTGCAGATTGGTACGATGATCGTATATTTTCCTTAGTATACTAATATTAGATAGAAATAGGTACCATGGTTGTTTAAATAAATGACGTATCTGAATATGTTCTTTAAACGTGTCGTTAAAATCAGTCGTTTATTAAAATTTGTCGTTTAAATCCATAACATAGCCTATGGTAAAATTTACATATCCGAATATTTATTTCAGCTGAACCTGTAAAACAATTAATTTTACTACCACTGAATTTGATCACGCGTATTGCAATTTCAATATTTTTAAATTTTCTGACGTGTAAAGCCATTTCTTTAAAGGCAAAAAAGGCTGAAAATGGCATTAAAATGTTGTTTATTCATAGTAATTTCTATTCATTTCGGATTATTATGTATTTTTAATTAATTTTAGATGGAAATCATACCAGCCCTAGACGTGACCGAGACAATGATGAGCACGTCATCAAATTAGCCGATGGTAATTTTACTTTTCATTCGCTAATATTTGCATCAAAAGATTGAACATTGTTTTACCACGAGGGTAACATGCGGTGAATTCCCAACAGTAGAAACGTTTTATCTGCTCGAAGTTCAAAATTTCCATAAAAAAGAAAATGTCTATCTTTTGAACTTTTTTCTCAAATAAAGCATTGCGTTTCTGTTTTAAAGAAAATAATTAACCGCAGGTAGCATTTGTATCTAGTTATTTGGTAAATTGTTAAGATTACATGTTTAGGGTTCAGAAATGTTTTAGCGTTTATTTATTATGTATTTTTAAGTTGTAGTCAAGAAATCATTGAGCATCTACAAAGCGAGTCCACTGTTCAACATGAGTTTTAAGAAAAAAGTTTTAAAAACGCTAGCTCGCAAAATCAGTATGCACATCCAAAAGGTATGTTAAATATTGATTTCAAAATTCTGTTCAACCCTGATCACTTAATGGCCAATTTCATAGGTGGACATCTGGGGCGAGAACGAAGATGGTGGGGGAGGAACCCAAACTCTCATTAAAGTAAACGCCGAACCAGTTGTTGGACACAGAGGTTTGTGCTCGTACCTAAAAATATGAAATTTCTTAACGCAGTTAATAACCTGAAATCTGCAATGCAAAAACGTTATGAGTGTATTTTTGATTAAACGAAGCATTATAAATTCAATATTTATTTTTATTCTTGTGGTATGATTCCTCCTTGAATTCAAACTATTTTTAGCAGTTGGTTTTTAATCGTTTTCAAAGTTAATTTTTTTTTAAATTAATGGGAACATATTAAATTTTACAAACACAAGAATCAAAATTATGTTCTTAAAATTCTTTCATCACAGGTATTAGGGTATAGATAAATTTAAAATGTCTTACCTTAAATATGCTTTTTCTGTTATTTGAGAAGATAGAAAATCTGGAATATTAATCACAGTGACAACGACTTCTGGTAAATTCTCCTGTAAGAAAATTGTAAGAAAACTTTTAAAAAATGCATGCTGTATATTTCGATCGAAAACATTTTCATCGCAGAATATGGCGACAATGGGGACGTAGAACAGACGGGAGTATTTTGGGGATTATTTTGTAATCCTGCATCTGACAACTCGATTACTGACGTACCAGACACATTTCTGGATCTTTCGTTAGTTTTGGTTAAAGGTAGACTTCCTTTGATAAAAGAAATTCTGACATTTTTCACCGTAAGTAGGATTAAATAACGAATTTTACGAGGAGGTCTTAAATTAATTTCTGATCAATTCTGATTAATTCCCTGCTTTTCAGAAACAATTTGATTGCACCATAGAAAAATTTAAATTCGCGCCTTTAGAACTAACCTGGCTAGGGGCAATGTGGGCAGGACACACAACTGGTAAGTTTTACTCAATTTTAAATAAATGTGCCATTGTCCATTTTTAATGTTTTGTTCCTCGGGCAATTCTCTCTGAATTTTCTCACATCAAGCAAGCCAGATTACCCCAGTTTTGACGGCAACGAATAATAAAACTGAAATAATGCTCGTATAACGAGTCGAAAAAACTACATAACTACTCACCATTTAATGTTTTTCCAAAAAAATGTTCTTTATGTACCATCTTTCTAATCAATGTCTAAATTTTAGATTTTCGCATTTAAACTGACATTTTTTTACGATTTTTTCACGAAGAAAAATTCGACTTACATTTACTTGGCCCATTATGACCTTAGATATTCCTTGCAAACCTTTGACTTTGGTGTACGCCACTCCAGATGAAATCGCCGGAATTGACACATTCACGACGAGCATTGCCGCACGCAACATCGTGGAAATATGGAAAAGGTGCTCTTTTTCGCTTCGAAAAATAATCTTTCTGTCGAGTAAAATGATCATCCGGTCTCATTATTTTATCCAGCATACACGATGAAGCTTCTAACAACTTTCTTTTCAACGAAGTAACTCAATTTACCAAAAGCCTGGAAGCGCACTTTGAAACATATTTTAAACTAAATTTTGAGGTAAGTCAAGTAGCTTGAAAATCCTGAAAATGTTTGTACTCTAGTTTCATTACGGCTCATTCGTGATATATATCTCGTTTTACGAATTATTAGTGTTTTACTCTCAAGAGCGTTACGGTAACGTCCCTTTTCGCAGAATCGTCAGGAAAGATCAAGGTAAAATTTAATACTTTCAAAATGCGTTATTGTTTGACCGATGTTATCATTACCATATTTTTGCGCAGCTTTATTCTCGGCAGACGTCTTACAGGATTCTCGCTCACATTCTTTTGATTATCCAGCAAGAAATGAGTGTTTAAATTACGACGATCTATTTTTCGGCTCGAAGAATTTTATTGATTTAATGTTGGACACAATAATTGACATCGACTGTATTTAAAAAGTCCACAACTTTTTTTTACATAACTTTGTATTTTAAATTGATATTTATATAGCTTCAATAAAAACGCTGTTATTGATGCATTCGCGGCCAGTGATTTTAATTCAACTCTATATGAATACCACTAGGATAAAAGAATTTTCCTGGATGAAATCGACAACTTTGTAATGAAAAAATCGATTTCAAACAACAAAAAATTAAGAAAAAAACTTGATTGGTGTACTTAATTATCCCATCTGCTCCGTTTCCGTACCTTTTCTCCACTGCTGCTGGAAGTCGTTTTAGGTGCAGGAGGAGGTGTCGATGATACTGGTGCTGGTGGAGGAGGAGGTGCGACAAATTTATCATAAGTGACCGAACTTGTCTGTGACAGCGTTTCCGCACTTGCCACACAAAACTGGTTTTTGTACTGGGCCTAAAAATAAGCGAATGAAAGTACATGTATTTATCTTAACTAACAGGAACTGAAGAACATACAACCTAATACCTGAAATGCTTATATTTTAGGACAACGTTTGCATTTTAAAAAAAAATTTATAACTTCAAGATTTATTTCCCTCATCGTATAATTCGTCTACCGTGGGTTATCGATGTTCTTAAAATATAAAATTATTTTGAATCTTGGAGAAAAAAATCAAAAATTGTCTGCTAATGACTGTACAGGGTTCCCCCAGAAATTTCATTTTCAACTTCCCTGACTTTTCCAGGTTTTAAAAAAATTTCCCTAAAGAATGACAACGTGAAAACTTTCACATAGAGAAAGTTTTTTACAAATTTAAAAAAAATTGCACGAAAATTGCTGAAAAATTTTGTATTCGGAAAATGTTGAAAATTTGTGCACGGAAAAAGTGGGAAATTTTGCATATTTAGGCCACGAATAGTTTTAAGATATAAGCGAGTGAGAATGCACTTACGTGAAAAGATGCCTTCATGGCCGATAAACGATCGCTTTGTGGACCCGATCTTGGGTTTGTAGTTTGGCCGATGGGTTCGAGATTAGCACTGATCGTTGCCTAATTGCAAATTAACGAATAAGATGAAGATTCTGGTTCATTCTAGCATTTGAGACAATAAATCCAAGTCTACTTACATTCGCTTGCGAGACTGCCATTCCTGAAACTCCAGATCCGAGACCGGGACGCTCGCGAAAGCCCAAACCTTTTCCTCCGACGAGCAATTTCTTGCCTTTTCCGCCTTTAAACCTAGACTTCCGAAACCACGAACTCTGCGAATGGATAAGAATGGCGCGTGAAACATCGCATTAACGCACCGTTAAATCTTCACAAATTTCAGCTTGTGTCATACCTGCATGGCAAGATCCATGAGTTCCTGCGGCACCTGTTGATTGGCTCCCTCCAGATTTCGAACAATGTGACCAGCAAACTCCTTGTCTTTTTCAGTGACCAAAGTGTAGGCTTCCCCCTTTTCACCTGCGAATAAACGTGTAAGATCAGGATTGAAAATCTGGTAATTACGAAGCATCGTTTTGCAGCGTTCATCGCCAATTACCTGCTCGACCCGTTCGCCCAACACGATGAGTGTGCGTGTCAATATCTCGGGCAACATCGTAATTGACAACCGTTTTTATGTGCGGGATGTCCAAACCTCTCGCAGCGACGTCCGTTGCGATAAGAATTGGCATCTCTTTTTTCTTGAACGAAGTGATGACCTTATTTCTTTCGATTTGATCGATGTCACCGTGAAGAAGGCCGACTATGAAAGAACCGAACAAAATGACAGTGAGCATTGCAGAACTTTCGCCACGTTAGATCCAACATCATGACTAATGACGAAGCTCACCTTGAAAATCACGCGCTTTCAGATTTCCAGACAACTCCTCCGAATGATCTTTACGCGTGACGAAAATGAGGACACTGCCAGTCGACGTAAACTCTACCAGCTTACCAGTTAACCATGCCCACTTGGCTGGTCCCGCGGGCAACACATGCACAATTTGGGTAACATCCTCGTTGGCCTGCATCAGAAAACAACCGTCAAATTTTGGCAAACATTTGAAAACCATGTCCTCAACAAACAAAACGTGATTGTCACGCTCTGAATTACATACTTCTCCGACATCTCCTTGAACAACTCGCACTGGATCGTTGAGAACGTCACGAGCCAGCCGTTCGACTTTTTTCTTAAAGGTTGCGCTGAACATCAATGTTTGGCGATCGGGACGAACATGATCGCAAATGGAGCGCACTTGGGGTTCGAAACCCATGTCGAACATCCGATCAGCTTCATCCAGCACCAAAAACGTGACACGCTGAAGGGTTGTAGCCTTAATTTTTATCAAGTCAATCATACGTCCCTAAAAAAAACATTTTAAGTTTTTTAAAGTATTTTCGTGTATAAAAAGCAGGTAAGAAGTATATACCATTACTTAAAAGAATATATTTTTAAAGATTTTGGATGAACTCACGGATCACTTACGAAATTAGTAACAGATTTAAAATTACAAAACCGTAGAAAAAGAAAGTTAAAATGGATACAAAATGCAAATTTTGTAACGAAAATCTGCTGACTTTTACTTCCCATTTTGCAAAAAAACAAATTATTAAGATGTATTTAAAGCAGAATGGTTTTATCAATCCGAGATGTTTAAAGGTTTTAATTAAGTTAAGGCAAATCCAGAAATCACGATATTTCCGAATGACTTACCGGGGTAGCGACAACAATTTCGGCTCCCTCTTGCAGTGCTTTTGACTGCTCCCACTTGCTTCCGCCTCCGTAACAGCAAACAACGTGAATATTGTACACTTTGCCAAATTTTTTAGCTTCGGTATAAATCTGGGTGTTGGAAAGAAATGGTTAAAAACACTAGATTAAGCAATGTTTCAGCAACTTTCAGCAACGTAAATTGCAATCTTACCTGCTGGGACAATTCTCTTGTTGGTGCAAGGATAAGACCGACAGGACCATCTTCGGGACTAAGTTCTCTCTAGATAGCAATTTTAAACACAGACATTATGGATTTTTTGAATCAAAATCATTGTAATTTATTTTTTTAAACAAACAAAAAATGGATATTTTACCTGGTCCATGATATGGACTAGCATTGGCCAAATAAATGCCGCAGTCTTTCCCGATCCAGTTTTTGCAATGCCGATAATGTCTCTGCCACTCAGTGCAATTGGAATACCCTAGAAAGCAGAAAAGTCTTTGTTAAATACAAAACGCAAACATATTATGCCACAAATTCACTTTAATTGTTTCACCTGCGCTTGAATCGGAGTTGGCTGAGTGTATTCTGACTTGCGGATAGATTTAAGTAGGGCATCGTCAAACCCGAAGTGAGCAAAACTGGTAACGGGCTTCGGTGGAGTCGCGCCAGAAACCTGAACACGGCAAATATTTTTTTCATTAATAGTCAGAAAAACGAACAGTAGTTGATAACTCTGTAGCTTGGAAGAATTTTGTGAATTATTTACCTTGATACCTAGTTTCTTCCTTAGATCTTCCACTTCTAAATAAGTTAATTTTGTAATATCTGGATGTTCCTCATAGAAATTTTTATCGAAATCGTTGTATACAATCGTGGAGTGATCAATTGGTGGTAACGGATCGATGTACTGACAAATTTAAAAAGAAATTGCAATTTACGTGTGCCTTGTTATGCGGCCAAGAAAATACCACGAAATTGCTAGATTAGCAACATATTTTGCTTTAAAGACAAATGACAATTTGTATTTTGAACCTCACTTTTGATTTTGGCGGTGCAACTGGGTTTCCATCTTCATCATATTCCATGTCTCCGTCGCTGTCGTTTTGCTGCAGTCCAGCTGTAGGGTTTTCCTCCATAAACCGATAATAAGATTCCTCATCATCTTCATGTTCGATGTCATCGCGAATACCTCTGTAACGCAGGTGTTTAAAAATGTACGTAAATATTTTTCGTCACTTAATACGGATATAATTTTTTAAACTTTCACTGAAATGCAATAATTTTATCGTGCACTGTATGCCGGTACTAACTTATTTTTTTCAATTTCCACGCTGACAGCCTCAATCTTTTCCTGCTCTTTTTTAACTTGTTTCTGAAATGGTTTTATAGTTCTTCAATCTACAGCAGCAGCAAAGCCACGATCAAAAATAAAATAAAAAAACATCTCTTTTATTTTAAAAAATGAGAATTAAACAGAATCGGAAATTCTAGCAGCCAATTCAAAATATTGCATCGGTACCTACAGCAAAGCAAAGGCGACACTATTTTTGGACTTGTTTATCCATTTTTCTTACTCATCCATATAAAAAATAAAATAAAAACGCAACAAGCCAAAAGTCCGACATTGAAGCCCTAACTGGATCTGTGCTAATGGTACTAAAAAAAGTTTTCTCATAATGGAAATTTTCTTTACCTCGATTCCGGCCATAAAAGCATCTAACGGATCATCATCTTCAGTATCGGAATCCTGGGTCCGACGTCCTCTACTTTCTGCATTTTTTGCTCTTTCGAGCGTCGGGCTTCCAGGTGCGGGAATATATTCCAAAGTATCCAGATTAACTGGCTCTTCTTCGTCGTCTTCATCAAAATATCTGTTGAGGAAAATAAAAAAAATGGATGGCACAAATCGCTTTCAAAGCCAAACATTGAAAAACAATAAGAAATAGGAATTTTATCCAAAATGTTTTCCTTAAATTCACCAACAAATTTTAATTTGAAAAAAGTTAATAAATTTTTGCAGAATTTCCCTTAGCACTGCTAAGGGACTGATGATGGTCTCTAAAATTGTTGAAAAAGTCTCTTTTCTGACTATAGATAAATTGAGCCATTTTTGTTTAGCACCTACCGTATTCCCGCGCAAACAACGGTATAGCACTATAGGTAGAGGGAGAACAGCATGCCACTTTACCCAGGGATAAGGGCAATGCCGTTATATGTTGGGGTAAAATTTCCGGGAATTCCCTTTTCATCCATGACGCAACTTGTTACCTAAATCCACAATTCATGTGTTATTCAGCCTATTATTTTAAATGTACCAGTTGGTCAAATAACGCCCCTACTAGTACAGTATCAAACAGTTATCATTTGGAGCACTACCAAGCTGAGCCGTAAATCATATACAGTTGAAGAAAAGCTGAAGGCATTACAGAAATTTGATGAAAACAATGGAAATATTCGAGGAGCAGTCACCAATTTAGGAATTAGCCGTTCCGTACTGCAACTTTGGCGAAAACAACGCTTTTTTCCTATGAACTGGCATACCTCAGTTTCTAACGGCATACCCCCGGTATGTAGTGGCATGGAACAGAATGTGAAAAGGAATTTTTTGTTATCACCGGGCTATAGTGCCATGCCGTTGTTTGCACGGGAATACGGTAAGAGTGCTGGTGTTTTTCAGAATAATATTGTCGAAATAGTGATTTTTTTAAGGTATTACCTATTTGTTTTTAACAGTCACCTGGTAAATTGGAGATTTTTTGTTACCAACTAGTCTTTTTCTATGTAATTTTTCAATTCAATTCTTTACCCTGCAGTCTATAGTACTATTTGGCAGGGGGGATCATTAAACGAGTTACGTCAGACTAAGCAGTCTGGTCATGATGGACTCCAACATCATAATTTAATTATATTTCCAGTATTTGTGACTTTAACTGAGAAGATGGGATGGGTTAGGAAGACGGTCATGGCCGATTTAATAAAGGAACAATCTCAGCATTCGCCTGGAGGAATTGTGGGAAACCATGAAAAACCACAATCGAGGATAGCCGACCCAGGAATCAAACCTAGGTCTACCGAATTCAAGACGAGAATGCTAACCTCTAAGCCACCTTGCTCGATATTTTAAAGGAGATATTCAAAATGATGCAAAAGGGCAAAATATATTGCCAAGAAAACCACGAAAACTGAAAACTGGCACGGATTTAGTGTGATTTCCATGCCCTACCCTTTAAATATGCACTATAGAATTTAACTGTAATTTGATAACTCGGTGGACATCAGTGGGCGATTTTTTAAGGATGCATCCAGTGTTTCTCCATATCGCATTAACTAGGAAATGATTATGACACATACTCTTCCTCGTTCTTGGGTCTTTTCCTAGGCATTCCGTATGTCGCAGCCATTGCATTTTGACTTATGGTGGTCATGGCTGTGTATCCATGTTTGGTCATTCCAGGAGGTGGAGGGACTGCATTTTGGCTAGTTTCTGGTTTCTTCGTAGAAATAGCGAATCCCCCGAAACCAAATCCTCTCGGCTTCCCGTCACCGCCTTTGTGAAACATCTGTAATTGAAGTTAACTAAATTTTGAGGGTGGAAAAGGGTTGAAAATAACATCGAGGTTCTAGTTTTCTATATGAAAACCAGGTTAAGCCTACTTTTATAAGCTATACAATAAAAACGAATATTTCGCCGACGAAAAAGTCTCACCTCATCGGACGATTAATGTCTTCGCCGTAAAGTTTCCTAATATGATAATAAAAGGTGAAAATATTTATAAACGAGGAAATTACGCGAATTAAATTTAATCGGACGCAACGCGCTCTCACTCGTAGCAGAGAATGTGCTCATAGGTGGCGCTGACGTTGGCGAATTGCATCATGGGTAATTTATTCAAATACAAAAACGAACAGCTATTTAAATTTTAAAAAGTTTTTTTAGCAAATAAAACTTCAAAATTACGAAAATTTCAAATTATACTCATAAATCTGAAGTTAAACATTAACAGAATTTGTTAACCATCTTGTTAAAAACACTATTCGTGATTGAATGGCAAATGACAAATGGAAAATCACATTTGTAAAATTTGCAAATAAAATTACGAGAATTTCGAGTTGGAAATTATACTCATCAAAATGTTGATGTCTTCGTTGTAAAAGTTCCTTAAGTTGTAAAGTTTCCTAATATGATAATAAAAAGTTAATAATAATAAAAGTTCCTAAAGTTGTAAAGTTTCCTAATATGATAATAAAAAGGCGAATTTTTTTTAGGTTTTATTAATTTTCTGCCGAAAAAATCAGCATAAATATTTTATCGGCAGTTGTAAAAAAAAAATTTAAAAAAGTAAAAAATAAATTCCAGAGTAAGTATTGTTTATATCAGTAGCTGTTTTCGAATTCCCTAGTATTGTTTTAAAAATATATATATATATATTTTTTTTAATTATTGTATGTCTACAGTGAACGAGTCTTGTTATAAGTTTATATTTTGAGTTATACATGTTCATTAACAGATTTTGTTAACAAGCTTGTTAAAAACACAATTCGATAACAAGTTAATAAAACATGACACAACCAAGTTACTTTAGAAAAAGCGGCGTTTCGACGCCATGCGTCTTTATTCAAGCCTAAACAAGTTTAAAGAAAATCAAAAGTTACAAATTTAACGTTAATACAATAAGGAAATTGCACAAATAATTATAAAAGCAAGAATTTTTTTCAATTAATTATGTCTCGCTTTTATAATTATTTGTGCACTTTCCTTATGGTATTAACGTTAAGTTTACAACTTTAGATTGTCTTGAAACTTGTTTAGGCTTGAATAAAGATGCATGGCGTCGAAACGCCGCTTTTTTCTAAATTAACTTGGTTGTGTCATGTTTTATTAATTTGTTATCGAATTGTGTTTTTAACAAGCTTGTTAACAAAATCTGTTAATGAACATGTATAACTCAAAATATAAACTGATAATAAGACTCGTTCACTGTAGACATACAATAATTTAAAAAAAGATATATATATGCATATTTTTAAAACAATACTAGGGAATTTGAAAACAGCTACTGATATAAACCTACTTAATAAACATCATGATCCTCAAGTGGTCGGGAACAAATCAATAAAGGCAAAACACGACCAAAAAACGTTTTAGTAGCGACACTCTGGAATTTATTTTTCACTTTTTTAAAAATTTGTTTTTACAACTGCCGATAAAATATTTATGCTGATTTTTTTCGACAGAAAATTAACAAAACCTAAAAAAATTTCGCCTTTTTATTATCATATTATTAAACTTTACAACTTTAGGAACTTTTACAACGAAGACATCAACATTTTGATGAGTATAATTTCCAACTCGAAATTTTTGTAATTTTATTTGCAAATTTTACAAATGTGAAGTTTTTATCAATTAATTTTGTCTTGCTTTTATAATTATTTGTGCACTTTCCTTATGGTATTAACGTTAAATTCGCAACTTTTGACTGTCTTGAAACTTGTTCAGGCTTGAATAAAGGCGCATGGGTTTCGAAACGTCGCTTTTTTTCTAAAGTAACTTAAATGGTCGTGTCATGTTTTTTTTTTTAATTTGATTAATATTCCGATTATTTGAAGATGAGCATTTATGACAATTCAAAAACGTGATTGAATTTGGTTAAAAAGATTGTTAAATAAAACAATGGTTGATTGAATCAAAGCCTGGTGAATGCAGAATTGCGTTGAAACGTTGAGTAACTGATAAACCCAGTAGTTGTGGGCCTTGTAGTTTTACAAGTCTCGTTCACTATATTAAAATTAAATCACGTTAAATAACTTGAAGATGAGAAAAATATAATTTTTTTAACCATTTTATTTAACTTTCTTTTCGTCTAAAAATTGCAGGAATAACGTTACAAAAGCGACGTTGCTAACTTTCCTTCGTAAGAAATTCTTGCATCAAGAAGAAGACAATAAACAGCATTGTTTTTGTTGTTTTTCGCCCTCAGGTAACAATCCTCCTCGTTGATGACATCAACTGAATTTCGGGGGAATCTCTCGCCCGATTGGTTGTCGAGAAAGGTGGGCGACCTGCTTATTTCGCACCATTGGTTGCCCGGATAAATGCTGACCTACTTGCCATTCACTATTTTCTCCGAGACATTCAGACTAAAATTTCTACCAGTTAGCTGCCTCGACTTTATTTAAAAAACTGGCAAGAATTTACGTATCCTCCCAACCGTTCCTTAATTATCATTGATCACACGTCCAATTTATCGGACAATTTTTACTTACGTATTCATTTTGCCATTGTCACTTCGTGTGGGTGTCAACTAGTGAAAGTATAAGAAAAAAATTCAATAGTTATACAGTTCATTAATTCAGCGACGTCACGAACAGGACAAACCTTAATACCAGTTTACCTCGCATATTTTTTTTCTTGGATATGTCGACGATTTAATGCTGTTGGTCAGTGCTGCTGCCTGTTGACCGCAGTTAAATTATAATACAAGATGTGCCAATTATTACCAGCTTGGAATGGGATCAACAGGTTATTGAAACTCGGGTTGTTTTTGCTGCTGCTGGCTTTGATCGACCGTGATGGACATTGTCCAGCAGTGTCCGCTTTACCGGCGACGGCCAGTGCTGAAAATGGACATAGCCACAATTTTGCCGAGGACGTCAGATCCAGGCTGATTTCGCAAATCGACTCTGTAGCAAATTCCCTGCAAACGTGTGTGCAATATCCGGGAATGAGTGTGGCGGTGGTCAAGCTGGATCGAAAATCAGGAGAAACGCCAGTGCTGAGCTTCACCAGAAATTACGGCGTGATGGACGTTGAAAGTAAAAGGCCGATCGACGATGACACAAGATTCTGCATAGGTTCGGTGACCAAAGGATTCACGGCTGCTCTGCTGGTTCAGGTGTTGCGACAAAATGGATCGTAAGTTTCGAGATCTTGTATCTGAAGTTATAGTTCTTGAAGGTCTGCTCCATGTCCATCCATACTGTGGTCCGGCTATGACCGCCCATCTATATAGCGTCGCGCTATTGGTAAGATATGTATCATGTATGCTTTTTGGAGAAGTTGAGAATATGGGGAAAATCCTCCAGAACTGACCATTGGACAGGGTCATATGCTGATCGACCGTGCATGGATGATAGACGGCCGGTGGATCTGTAAAGAAGAAAATCGCATTTTTCCAATAATCCAACCAATATCACAATATCACAGGAACATAAATTCATATTGCCCATGGGCCCTTGACGAGTTTTTGGAAAAGTAAAGGAATTATGTCCACAATTTGGGAAAGATAGGAATAAGGGGAAATATCTTCGAAAATTGACCATCAGCTGATGTAGAGGAAGGGAGTCATTGCTGAGCGTGGATCTACATGGAAGGAAATTGCATTTTTTTTCTGAAAATCCATGAAATACATCTATATTGCCCATTGGCAAGACATTGGGAATATACAGGAATTATGTCCACATTTTGGGGAGAAAATGTCTGATTTTAAATGGGTAATCTTAGAAAACTGGTCAACAGTTTTGGTCATTAATCGATCTAGATCTAAACAACAATTAAGCAATACAAAATATTCGGTTAAATTTCCGAATGGGCAAAATCTTAGAAAAAATAAAATAATTTAATTCATTGAAAGACGTATAAATCAGACTTTAACTAAATTTAAACTTATATAAATACTTGAAATTGCCCGGCAATAATTTTATTAGAAAACTATATTATAAATGTCGCCGAAATTAGCCAAAAGTTTGAAAACATTTCAGAATTTTTTTATTTATTTTTTTTTAAATTGAAAAAAAAATGTTCAACTATCTATCATTTAAATATTTCATTAACTATAAATTTAAAAATGCTCAACATTTTTCGAGGACAAATTTACAAAATGTTTCACAATTTTATCAATACTACAGTTGAAAATACTTTGAAATTGTCAAAGTACTTACGTCAGAAATATTACAAAAAATAATTTTATCATGCATTATTTAAATATTTCATAAACTATAAATTTAAAAAATATATATTCAAAATTTCATTAATACTACAATTGAAAATATATTGAAGTTAGTCAGAAATATTACAAAAAAAACCATTTTGCAAAATGTGTAACGAAATTTAGACAAATAATCAATGCAGCATAAATACACTTGAAAAATAAGTTATATTTTGGCAGACAAACAAGTTCGATAAAACATTATTCGGAAAATTAAGATAATAACGCTATAAAAGATGTTCGTTTGAAATGCCCTAACATCTTGTGTATCTGCAATCAAATTGATTCACCGAGCATTTAGCACACCTTTATCCTGAAATTTCCTTGCATTAAGGTCAAGTGAACATAAACACAAAGAGATTTCCTGACTTACAAATCTGAAGGCACGATTTAAAATTAGCTATTATAATGAAGATGGCACTAACTAAATAATAGTAAACCTCAATCCTGAGCACGAATCAAATTAAAAATTACATCCTTTAACTTATCTATTCACAAGTTTTACGTGCCTGTGATGCTCAAGGTTGAATAAAATCATGAAAAGCAGTTACCTCATCTTTTTGGTAACGCAAAACACGAAATTTAAATGAAGTTCAAGATCGGAAGAAAACGAAGGAAAAGTTTATAAAAACTATTTGCTTTAGTATAAGTTGTAAAAAAAAAGTTTGCCCTTCTGTTTGCCATTGTAATTTACAAAGCTGAAGGTAATTTAACAATGCCTTGAAATGCGCAGGTCATAAGTCATTGTCAAAAATATGAGATAAATAAACGTTGAATTTTTTTTAAAAGAATTGTTTTTCAATGTTCATAAACAAGAACTTCGTAAAATAAAGGTAGAAAAATATATTTGAACGTTTTTTTAGCAATTGCTGAATTCTAAACTTTAACCTGATCACAATTGTTTTAAAATACAAATACCGAACGAGCTAAACAATGATTTTTATTAAAGTAGGCCTACATATAGTTGTATGTATTTTAATAAACATCATTGTTTAGTTAATGAATGAACAAAAATGATAAAAAAAATTTAATTTAATTAATATTTTCTAGAAATTTGATTAATTTGTTTGTGTAAAACTGTAGTAAATACTTCCCAGAACAATAGTAATTTTACTAAATAAATGACATTTTCTACTAATAGAAGAAACTGATTATTTTCAAGTATATTTCAAGAACATCTTCTACAAAAATAACGATTAAAAAAGATAGATAGATATATGTAAAATGCTTTGATCTCTAGCAACATTTAAACATTTCATGCAATAATCAGTATAGAATTTTTATACAAATATAGGAACATTTCCATAAATATAACATCTTTAAAAGCTTTAAAAAATTTTTTTAAAAGACCTTTCAATGGGTGGAAATTTTCCACCATTTCCACAATTTTCCTTCCAATATGTTTCCATCTAATTCTGGAGGAAACATATGAAGGAACTTTTTGTTGATAATTGTTGCCACTTGTTTGAGATCAAAGCATTTTAGACATACCTATCTATATTTTGTTTTAATCGTTATTTTTGTAGAAAATGTTCTTGAAATATGTTGTAGCCTATATAAATATAAACAGAAAGTTAATTGTTTCCAACAGAAACACCACTGGACAGAATAATTGTCCAGTTGTTCGCAAAGTTTTTCTCAACATAGATCGAGGCAATTAAAATTTAAAAAGGTATCACTAACTCTACAAAGTCATTAAAAGGCTCCAATTGCAAATAAAGGTTTACAGCGGATGACGAAATGTATATTCATTGCAATGAACTCTCGAGCAAACATGTTTTTTTTTTGTTCTCGTATTTGTTATGTGAGGAATTTCACATTGCAGCTTCTTAACCCCTATAATAATGGGTTAAAATAGTAATTAGGTTTAGAGGAAAATGGAGTAGATGAAAAGGCAGGTTGATTAGGTTTAATAAAAAGGACTCGACCACTGGGTCATTGACTCCTGATAAGTTTATTGTTGTTCTCGCCTAAGTTTGTTTTCGTTTGTAATTCAATTCAGCTCAGTGCCCTACTATCAGTAAAATAGTAATTGCTAAAAAAGTACCCATTTTCAAGTATGCAAGTACGAAAATTACTGAGTTCAGTCTAAAATTAATCTACTTAAAATAAAGCCATAAATCAATACGCACTGAGCGAAAATACTGAATTAAAACTTTCATTAAATGCAATTTTCTCCACTTAACAAAGCAGGTTTTTTTTTCTATCACTGCTTTAAATATTTATTATACATACCGGAATGTAATGTAGAAAAGGAGAGCATGGCTTGTCAATAAATTATTAGCCAATCGTTTTTGGATTTGATAAAAAAAACAATTTATGTGAAATTCTGCTAAAAATTCGATGAAATACTCTTCTTTAAACGTAGATAAGTTAAAATTTATTTATTGGTGTGAAAAAATTTTAAATTATTATGAAATTCCCTAATTTAACCGAAAATCCGTTAAAAATTCAATGAAATTCTCATATTTTAGCTGAATGTCACAATTTTTACTTAAAATTATATCAATTTTCGACAAAATCTTGCGACAAATATTTCGATAACTTGAATAAGTTAGCCAAATTTCATTAGCAAATTGACTTGAACTTCAACAGATTTTCATTTAAATAAGTGTAATTTATTGAAATGCCCACAGGTTATCGCTAAAATTTCAGAACATTTATAGAACCTCATAAGTGTATTCATTCATCTAAAATATGAGTATTTTACTGGATTTTATTTTAATATTATATTTATATTAATGTTATTTTATTTTAAGTGCATTTCATTGCACTATTAATTATTTTTGTTTAAACGAGCGTATTTCATCGAATTTTAGCCCAATTTCACCTAAATCCAAAATCAATTAGCAAATAATTCGATGACTTAAACCAGCAAAATTTTTCTTATTTTTACATTATTTTTTTAAGAAAAAAATCAATAAAGTCACGCGTGACTTTTCTTTCTTTGATATTAAAACTTTCATAACTAACTCTTGAACTAAAATATCATAAACTTAATTGACGTCACAAATTCAATAACTATCAAAACGTCTTTTCCCACGTACATTTTCCTTGTGAAATTATCAAATTTTAAAAATTAATAAAATTTAAATATTGTATATTGCAGGTATACGTTAGACACACCAGTGCACAAAATATTGGGAGCGGATTTTAAATTAATAACACCAGAACTGACGGAAAAGAGCACGATTAGAGATATCTTAGCCCACAGGGTGGGAGTTGCCAAGCATTTCGGGGCATATCTGATGGGTTACAACATGTCTAGACCCGAAATTGTAAGGTACGAAAACCTCCGGCCGGATCATGTATCGTTTTTTTTCTTCGGAAATAAAATGAAACAATTAAAATCAAATAAGAAGTCTATTTTATAAAGATAGATTTTTTTGTGAAAATCTTAGTAAAAGCGTATTTTACTTCTTCAACAGACGAGTCCGGCATCTTCCAGTATCGAAACAATTTCGAGCATCGCGAGTGTATAATAACTTCATGTACGTGGTCGCCGGTCAACTGACAGAAAAGCTAAATGGCAGCTGGTGGGAGAGTCAAATCGTAACTAAGTTTTTAAAAAATCTCAACATGGATAAAACCACTTTTGCGGATCGGGTGGCCGACTGGGGTACAAATTTCGCGCTTCCACACGCCTTGGACAACGGTCAGTTAACCCCGCTGCGTGCCAAGGTAACGGGAAAGTGAGTGAAGGCATAATTTCAGTATTTTGTATATATATAAAATTCAACTTATTTTTAAGATTGGCTTAGCTTTTTAAAAGTTTTGTTAAAAATATTACTTTCCATAAAGAATCAGTGACTGTATGCTGTACATACGAACACTACCTATAACCAATCAGAAAGTAAACTGCAGTAAGACCATGCACGGTATCACATTCAAACTCCTTATAAATCACAGTAAATACAGAGTTATTGCAACAAACTGCAGTTTAACAGAAGTAAAACCAGAGTAAAGTAAGAAAACTGCTGATAACCTAAGGTACAAGTAGAGTACATAATGCACAAATCTAAAATGTATCAGCAGTAAATTCAGAATGTTACGGTGAAACCACATTATGGCGATTCAGATTAATGAAATAACTGCACGATAAATGCAGTATTATTTTTTTGGTAATGTAAAATGTTACCCAGAAAAAACAAGACAGCCAGTTGAACCATCAGCCAGTATCGAAAAAAATTTAGCAGCCCAAAAAACGTAAGAATCTATAATGCTTCTTACCGTTTTTCTGTTTAACTCCTCGTATAGCATCCTTCGACCACTCGGACCTGCAGGATCAATTTGCACCACTTCAGGAAACATGGCCGAATGGCTGCTGATGCACCTCCAAAACGGCACTAATCGCGACGGCAAATCCATACTTGACCCAGAAGTTATCGAGAGCCTTTTTCAAACCCACAATACGTTTCCTAAGCCGATGGGCTTCCGGAAGGAGAGCTTCGACGTCGAATCTTTGGCACTGGGCTATGGGCTGGGTTGGGTTGTTGGAAAATACAGAGGTGAGTAACGCTACTTCAATCTAGCAAAATTTCCAACCAGTAAAACTTACATGGGTAAACTCTTGGTTAAACAAGGTCCATTTTTACATAAAGTCATTGCTGAAACAAGCTAGTCAAAAGAAAAACGTTTAACTTTGACAAAAAAAATATTCCAACCTTTAGGATCTTTGCGCATAGATTTCGACGACTTTCATAACTCCGTAACTTTACAAAACCCAAAACAAAATAAAAATCAAAGCTTTGTGTAGAAATTACTATCATTCGGGAGATTGTCATAGCCTTAAATGCAATTGTTTCACTTCCGAGACTTCTTTCTATTTTTCAGATACACGACGTCTATTTCACAGCGGCTTTGCCAACTATTATTACTCGATGGTGTCCATCCTGCCAGAGGAGGGCATTGCCATCTTCACCGCGTTGAACGGACCACATCTCGTCAGATGCGATAACGGCATGAAAGCCCTGCACTTCTACATCGCGGATTTGTTGATGGATGAAAAACCGTGGTTAAACGCTTCGTCAATTTGCTCTTATCCGAGACAATGGATTCAGAAGGACGCCGAGAAATCTTCAGCATCGACAAAGCGCGACGATGACTTTACTACTACATCATCTTCGACAACGAACGACGAAGACGAACTGTTGTCATCCACAGCACCAATTTTTGCAGACTTTGGATCAACGACTGATGCATACTCGACCGAGTTATCTTCCAGCATGCCACTAACATCCGTTGCAGACTTTGGCTCGAAGATGACAGGAAATACAGCGTCTTCAGATGCATCGACAACTCTAGAAAATATTGATTTCACCGATTTCCCAACCGAACCCTCCTTCGGCAAGGTGCTTCCTGTTCAAGCAGGATCTGACATGCCAGAAAACGAGAGCAAGACAGTGTCACCGACAACTTTTACAAGTACGGAAACAAAGTCGACGAAGGGTGCCGCAAGTCCACAACGAAGGCGTACGCTCAAATTCAAGAAACGTTTGAAGAGCACCACGAGCTTCGCCGAAACCACCGTTGAGGGTTCGGCAACATCAACGCCATCACTTGCTACAGAAAATGAAACGGAAGTAAGATCAACCATTAGGTCAGAAACAAGTTCAAAAGAAGCATTTACCACTTTAAATCCGATGCTTCCGGAGGCAGCAACGAAACTCGAAAATACAGAAAACTCCACTTTCGGATCTCGCCTTCGACCAGGAAAACGGCCTCTTAGACGTCGCCGTCCAAAACGAAATGCTGGCATCGTGACATACTTCAAAAGGTACGAAGGGAGGTACAGCAATCCTTTCTTCAATGATTTAGTGGTCAGCGTCAATCGAACAGTTCTGGCGCTACAGCTGAATTATGGCTACTACGGCAAAGCCCTTCTGCAGCCCAACTCCGATAACGATAACAACATTTTCCGCATGCGCTTTTTCAATTCCATTTGGTACCAGTCGGAAAGTGACGACATGAAACTGTTCGCCAAACTGGGTATGTTCGACGTCCAGTTCGGTAGCGCGGACTCCGAGGGAAGTTTCCACAAAATCGTAGTTTTTCTCTTTGATACAGAAAACCCGCCAGTTTTTATTCGACAGCCCTAAAATTGTCAACATTTGATGGAAAGAAAAACAACAACAATGTTCTCGATATGACTCCGACATAACCAAATTGATATTTCTCGTTCGATACAGAAAACCGTGAAATATATACGGTTTCTAGAAGATAAGTTGAGCATCCAAATCTTAATTGGTTACGTATTGCTTCCAGAAAAAACAAATTAACACATTAGTTTTGGTTAACGCAGATTTTTAAAACTTTTATTTAGATGTGCGACATTTTTAGGGGCTGGGCCCAGTTTCAGGTTCGACCGAAGAATCTCAAAATGTCACACAATGAACATGTTTTTATTTTAATGACGTATTTTATTCTCATTTCACATAATATACGATAAACGTTACTCCAATTAAAAGCTGCGTTTTGAGTAAACAAAAATATTCCTCTCGCCCAAATAAATGGTTTTTGCATCATCTTTACCTGGAGGGTTTTAAGGTAACCGAAAACACGTCCATATAATATAAATATACAACTTAGAAAAATGGTAGGGGATCAAGCAACCGTGGATCAATTAAGGCAACATATAAACCTTTTTACGCAATCTTAAAATTATAAAAAATACTCTCCTCTTAAAAAAAAGATTATGACTTTTTTTAAACACTGATTTTCTCCTTGCAATATGAATCATCTACCCAATGTTTTTAAAATTTTAAAATTCTCCTATTTAAAAAAAATTAAATGCCAAATTGCATGCAGAAAGATTCTAACTAAACTTTTTTTCGAATCTTTATAAACACAATTTGACATTATTTAAAATTTTCTTTAGTTTTAACAATATACTCATGAATTTAATATTTTATCAAAATTAACAGCATTATGTAGACGTACACCTGTACATCTTGAAGTAACTTGAAGTTATAACCCTTCTTTAAAACGAAAGAATATATTATAATTTTTAGCATTTGAGCACAGGGTTGTAGATTGCTTTAAACAAATCGATTAAATCCAACACGGTTTTTTGATTTGTGATTCAAAATCTTTGTTAAATTCGAAATAAGTGATTGGAAAAAAAATGACTGGCAAAAAACAGGCGTGTTACTTTTCATTTACAACAGGTTTATGATTTAACGATTAAATCGTACAGTATGTACACTAGTGAGGAAAGATAAAGACTTTTTTCAAGGTGTAAAATATGAAAAGATTACAGCTGAGGAAATAAGTGCCTCGCAGGCTACAAAACTAACCCCTCGTAAGAAACTCCTTCCGCTCGTGAAGATTCTTGTTGAGACCGCAGATACTCGATCGTATTTTGAAAGTGCTTGCTTATCTGCTCGGTTTCCTCATTGCTTTCCAAGTTAGGCAGATCTTCGCGGATTTTCGTAATTAATTGCATCAGCATTTGAATCGTGATCTATGCTCGAGAAACAAAAATTTAAGTTAGTTGTGCATTCCCAACTAGGTATAAGCCAGTTAAAAGTATTAACTTTCCCCACTTGGTTTCAAAGTCAGAGAACCCACATTTCTGGGTTCCATGTCCTTACGGGTACAACCTGAACCTCGAATACCTCACACTCGACACCCGACCCTCGAAATGCCACCTGCGAAATTCATTACCGGGACAACCTCAGCTCCGAATGCCTGACCCTTGACAAACCTGACCCTCGAACCTAACCTAAACTAACAAACCTGACCCTCGAATCGTCACAGTAAACGAAGAGATTTTTTATTTGCTTATCAGGAATTTGGGGGTGAGTTTGTTCCGTAATGACCTTCGCAGGTGGCTGTTCGAGGCTCAGGAATTCCGGGAACATGTTACATTTCGTATATTATTAAAGCAGAAACTAAAGCAAAAGTCTTTAGAAATATGATTGAAATGAAGGTGTGAAGTTTTATCCATGTCAACATACATGCTGTAGATCAAAGTTGACTGCTTTTGAAATTTTTCAAGAACTACTCCGAGATCATTTTTATACACTAGGTAAAAATGAATATTTAATGAAAATCATCAACATTCCCATTCAAATACAAACTATTTTCATATTTAGTTATTTAAAAAATAAAATACAAGAGGAATTACTATATTTACTAAAATTATTTAATATAAGTTTAAATTGGGAGAAAATACAATTTAATAAATGAGCAGAAGGTGTGCATTATGAAAAATACATAAGCCTTACCTGCGCATTTCCTTTTCTGTGGAAAAATATGTAATGATTCAAAAGTTCGACGAAAAGTTGAACTTGCACGGACTGATCCATGCACTGATTAGCGATGCGAAGACCTTTTTTCAAGCACTCCAACACCCGCTTTTCATCTCGCAACTAAAGCACAATAAGGCAGAGTTGAACGGGGAAATTTGTGGAAAAATATTAGGGAATTCCATGAACGATTTCTTAGATAAAGTTGGGCGAATTCTTACCTCTTGACCATCGGACGCCAGAGATTTCCCGGACCAAAATAGATGGGCGCAAATGCCTACACCGCGGCACTGATCTGGTTTTTTTAGAAGCTTCGATGCCGCCAAGGCGCATTGAGTCCTCAGAGGCTCGTGATTCTCCTCTCCGAAACACTTAGTTTGCTCGATCGCGGCGATGATCAGAGTGATGGCTGCCAATTGCGCCTTGCTGTCGCTGATTTCATCCTCGTACACGGAAAAAGCCTTTGCCGTAATCAATAAACATGACGTTTGTTTGTTTGTTCATTTTTAACGTTGGCTTATTTCTGCTACGAGGCTAAACACGAATACCCGAGTCACCTAGCTGGGAATTTTGCCCACGGAGGGGGATTTCCACCCCAAAGAGGGAACTTTAACGTGCAGAGATCAAAATCTCCGAAAGAGTCGCATCTTAGAATTTTGCACATCCTCAAAATTCTCACCGACCTCGAGCGGATGGTGCGTAAACCACTCGACCATCGGCTCCGGCAAAACATTCAGTTAAACTAGTGCTTAAACACTAAACATTGTATGATTTATCTACCTGAGACTAATAATTTTTCTTTTAAATTGTCAAATTCTTTCTTAAATATCTTTAAAAAAAGATTTGGAAATAATGCAAAATTGCTTGCGCAAGGACTCGTAAAATGTTTTGAAAAAGGTCGAGAATTTTAAAATTTTATAAAAACGAACAAAAAACAAGGTATATTTCAAGAGGAAGCGTGAGGAGCATGCCTTGTTCAAAATCTTATAAATACCTGAGAAAGAAATTCATACGCGATCGTTTCGTGATTTTCAAATCCAATCTGATCTGCGGTCAATGCTCCTTGCAAAAACAGTCTCAAGGATAATTCGGCGAGCTCCGCTTTTGTCAAGGCAGTTATAGTCTGATGGCAAAACTGAAATATCTTTTGGCACTTGCGTTCCCACTTGTCATCCTAAAATGCATTTCAGATTACATTATCTCATTACCATATTTTCAATTGGCTGTTTTAAATTGCGTTTTTTTAGTGGAATTTTAATTGGCTAACCTCCTCTTTCAGCAGCTTGTAGGTGAAGGCCAATTTATAGGCTTGAAATACAATAGACGGCAAAGTGTATTTTATCCGTTTGTTTCCACCAGCTCCAAACAATTTCCTTGCTGTGTTCAAAATCTAAATACGGATTTACCAATGTTTTAAAAAAGGCAAACATGACCCTTAGCTTATAAATTTAAGCAGAAGTAAGTTGGACAGCAAGATTTTCTGTTCAATAAATTTTTTTCTCATTTCGAATTCGAATAGCTATGGGAAATAACTAAGAAATTTAATATTTTCAAATCTCACACTTGCCATTCCGCTGATTAAATCTTGTTTAATTCACTTAAAATTACGGTAGTGGGAAATTCGAAAATGTCAAATTTTCAATTCCTAGTTATTTCACCTCAGTCATAGAAAAAAATGTACTGAAAAAGGAAATTATTTGCGCAAATCTATCGCCAAAAAAACGACTGACGTTTAAACATATAGCCTCAAAGCAATTGGGCGCAATCAATTAACCGATGATTGTTAATGTTCGATTGTGCGATGGATCAAGTTGAAAGATATTCGAATTTAATAAAACAAAAAAAAAACTCTTACCAAATACTGAGTATCCGCACTTTCAGACTGCATGAGATTGATGAGTCTTCCCATCAATCCCTGTTCCTCAGCAAAGTCGTCCGGATCTTCCTCTTCTTTTGGCTCATCTGGTTGATCCAGAACTAGAGGACTAACTAACGTCAATAACAAGTCCACCTAATAAAAACAAAAAAAGCATTTCCGATATAAAACATCAATTCGCTTTTCCGTTAGTGTCACGTTACCAATTTTCAACAACATTTTGTCTCCAAAACATGCTTACTTGTTCATGAGAGGGAATGGTGGTTTCATTTTCAAGGGCATTGCTGACAATGTATGCTCCGATCGCCTTTCGTCCTTTGTGGTCGAGATAATCGATTAGCGAACCAAAATGGGACAATTGCATCACAGTCAGCACGTTGTTGTAGTTGTCCACTGGTATTTTCAAAAGACGCGTTAACTCTTTGGACACCTGAGTCCCGTATTCCAGGCTAGCAACAATCGAGTGATAATTAATTAAGGATTTTAAGCTACAAAAGTAGCTCGTGTGATGAATATTGCACGTATAAATTACTTCTTTATTTGAAGCTTTGCGAATATCTCTCCAGTTGTCTCCAGCACCTTATCGACATAATCGACCCTATCGGGATAACATTTCAATGCTAAATTCAGAAGTGAAACTTGAAGTGCAACCACGTCGTCTGTTGGCATGTCCTGGCGAGACTAAAAAATGAGAAAATTCCACGAGACAGTTAGTACATTATACCTTCAAGAACTCGAGATAATGCAAGTTTAAGTGAATCGGGGGAGCATATTTTGATAGACTTAATACATTCTTAAAAGCAGAAATTAAGCATTTCAGTTAGTGATATCTTTACAAATCTCGCATTTTAATTCATCATTTCCAACACCTTGAAATGAAACAGAGTAATTTGATGCCTACTTGTATTATTTGGGCGACTTGCTCGGAAAACACGTCAAATAACCTTATTTCCAAAGGAATGCCTACTCCTTCATCTTTGTGAGCAAAAACAGCCAATCTGCGTAATTGATGTTATTCGGCATAAGCATTCGAATAAAAAACACATTCTGACAATGACAGCGGCGATAGGATTGCAAAGTTAATACCTGTCGATTAACGAAATAATTATATTCTTAACGTTGACATCTTGATGCAGCTCAGCACAAGCCTTCAAAAAACTGTTCAGAGACTGCAGGTGGAATTCATCAGGAAACACCTAGACATTGAATCACATGTTTTTGGTAGGTTTCAAGAGTGCCAAAAAGTCTTAGAACTAAAACTGTTGATCCTACCTGAATGACACACTCCATTAAATACTCTTGAGCGATAGCATCTCGGCAACTAACAACTTGCTCCAAAATTCCAGGAAGAACAAACTAAAAATTGTTGGATTTTATAAGGTCCTTATATTTAGAAATCTTAAAGTAAATTAGAAACCTGGACATGCATTAAACGCTGTATAGGCACCTTTTAAACTTACTTTTTTGTATTTTTCAATATCGATGCATTCCAGCTGACTTAATCGGACTAAATTAGTGCCGACAAGAATGCGCAGCTCCTGGCGTTCCTTCTCCCTCTTTTCTCTATCTCGAGAGTGACCTTGGTGCTGCATTCTCACCCACAGCTTGTTCATCTCCGCAAAATTCATCAAAATAAAGTCAACTGAATCTTTGACAGTAGTGATATCGTCCGTGCCACTAAATAAGAAATTGAACGCCATTGACTTTGGAGATTAGTTAATTTCTCAATGCAAAAACAAACCAATCCATATTTACACTTCTTCATCCTGATCGGGCAAAATATTTCTAGTGCACTGCAGCAAATAGTTCCTCAGAAACAGCCCTCTCAATGGATGCTGAACGCCTCGACACATTTCCACCAAATCTTTCAAGATATCCTTTTTGGAAGTTTCGTTGGTTTTGATGTAAACGAGTCCCACAGTTATAAGCAGATACCTATAAAGAGATTATGTAGATAATTCATGTTCTAACCTAACTACAGCTGACCCTCGAGTTCTCAGAGAAAAAAAGTAAAAGCTTCATCGAATGAAAAACCAGCCAACACGGTCATTATTCATTATCATATCCATTATTGGTCCCAAAAATAATTTAAAATATTGATAACATGACCTTGATCAAAAGATTTAAAATATGAGAAATCAAAATCCAAAAAAAAAAAAAAATATACAAAAGTTTTAACTTACAATCTTGGAACAATATTTCCTGCATACTGGACTAATTCATACAAATCAGAAATCCTCCGGCCCTTCTGGAATTCATCCACAAGAAATATTTCTAAATGCCGAAGCTCGTCCGTGATTTGCATAACTAATCACAACGGTTTAGGAAATTATTCGAATATTGCAAAAAACAGGTATGCGTGAAATGCCAAATCCAAAAAAGGATACAGAGTTCGTAATAACTTTTCGGAGATAGAAGCGAAGTTCGGAGTTCAGCAAGCATGTTAGAAGCGTGTTTAAGGCCGTCCATGAGCTTATTTTTGTCCTAATATAAAATAAAAAGTACGTAAGTTTATTCAGCCAAAAATACAGATAAGTTGGCAGAGGAGCTTGGTTTCTCACCAAACATCTTTTCATTTGAAAGGATTGGTCCTTCACCACCATAATGAGCTCATCCAGGAGCTTTTCCTGCTCCTCTTGAGGCGATTGCTGCGGTGTCTGAGGCTAAAATTGTAAATAGGCATTAAATGAGGCTCGTATAAGGAATGTAATTTTTCTACGAATACTCGATAAACGGTTCTAAAAGGACTGGTGAAACCACAGACAATAACACAAAGATGAATTAATCGATTTAAAAAAAAAATAAGCACCTAACTAAAAAATAAATTATTACCAATCACGCATCTATTGTTGCAAACAATGTGCGGACTGCTCACTCAACTGATTCAACTGCTCGCTCTCTCAATTAAATAATCCATTTAATTTCGTTTAGCCCCTTTTCTGTCACATGAGTGTTTTTTGATAATTCTTTAGAAACCGATTCAGTGATGCAGGATAAATTTAAGTTTATTAAGTTTACCTGAAAGCTTGTCAACAACTTGGGAATTGAAAATTATAATACATTGCTTGTGGCAATGAATTTTTGGAAAGTCAATAACAAATCCTTACTTTACATAAAATGTTTTCATTTTACTTTTTGAAAATATTGAATAGCCTCAAGTTAAATAAGTATTCATCTAAACTTTTCGTCTAGGTATTGGTTAGTTCAGCAATTCTTAAACTAAGTTGGCTCTCATGAGCTTTTCTCGCTATTAAAAATAACCTATTAAAAAGAAACCTAGGGTCAGAAACCAGGGTTTATAAGTATATTTTGAAAAATCCAGAGTCAGTTCATATTTTAGATATACATTTGCCGCATTTTCCCTGGCAATTGTAATATTTATAGCCGATGCGGAGACAAAATGGTACCATATCTACGGTTGATTTATCACATTTTCTGAATACAAATAGTCGTCCCATGAGGGTAGACGATAATTCTTACCAGATTTGATTCCATTTTAGCATTCACCAATGATTCCTTATACCTGTTTCAATTAGACATTTATAGCATTTTATACGTGTGTAAGGGCTTAGGCAAGCAGGCAGCGAGGGACCATCGGGGAATTCATACTTAGCTTAATTTTAAATCAATTACGGTTAAAAGTTAGCCCAATTTTAAGAGGACGACCCCAAATATGCGAGATCAGCTGCCATACATCATTTGGACACTCGTAACTTACGTATCTTGCCTCGGGCACAAAAACCCTGCCCAAATCAACAATGATCAAATCGAAGGGGCAGAAAAATCAATTAATCAAACAAGGAGGACCTTAATATGCAACGATTAAATAATAAAAATCTCCATAAGATTAAAGAGTCGGCGACACCCACCATTTTGGTCCTGTCGAAATGTATTCCTTCAAGCCGGCAGCCGATGAACGTTAAGCTGACAGCCGTAAACCTTGACGTAATAAGGGGCCGTTCATAAAAGATGTCCTCGTGTAGAAGTAAAGGGGGGGGAGTTGATTTTGGTCTCATTCGATTTATCTTGGTGCCTAAATTCCAAATAACGTTGAAAAAACGATTTTAAAAGGTCGAAAATACCTTTTAAATTAAACACATGAGAGGTGACAATCAAAAGATCATTACTTTTCAATAATCTAATCGCTGTCTGCTTTCGATTATTGCTCATTAATA
>JAQGBX010000390.1:0-37739 GCA_034698745.1 Megaphyllum sjaelandicum | reverse complement strand
ATTTCAAAGCAATCGGTAAAGAACTTTCGGAGAAGTAATACGAGTAACAAAAGCAAATTTACATTTTTATTTATATAGATTAGTCGCCACCAGAACTTATACAGTGTGCCACATTTAAAAACCTCTATGAAACTGATTTAAAGTTTGTAGCATTTATACTACTGTGCTATTAACGTCACTTTGCAGTTAATCTTTTAATCTATTAAAATTAATTTGTTCGAATTTCGAAAAATTAAACCTTCTCCAACGTATTACATATAAGTGTAAAATCCATTTGTCTATTAATGTTCGTAAAGTGTAAACATCGAGTAGAAATTTCAATTGTTGCTACAGTATATTGGCAATTTGATAATCCTGAATAGGTTTTGATATACTGTATTAATTTTCTGGTATTTCAACCTTTTGCGAGCTCATTCGATTGTAATCATAGTTTCAGCTACTTAGCTGCCCATTCACAACATGTACTCGTCACAAGCCACCACTTGAACCTCTTGAATCCATCAGGGGCACTCATAAACACTGTTGACGTCATGTAAATAGTTTCTCCTTACGCGATGGCTTCATTTTCTTCTTTATATAATAAACCCCTATATCCGGCTAACTCGGGAGAAAGTTTGTCCGGTTAAGCAATAATTAGGTCATGCATGGAACAATGCTGGACAATGTTGGTTACTATTGGTGCGAAGTTTATGCGACACTAGTGTAGAACACCAGTTTGCTCGGTTGTTCAAACAGTGTTTACATCATTTTTTAGCTTTCTTTCCTGATTGTGAAATGTTTTTCAGGAATATTGCGGCTGGCCACGTGATTGGAATCAAATGTTCACGTCTCAATGCAAGTGCAAACAAGCCTACGTTTGTTCTTTGTTTTCAGGTTACGCCTTTTGTAATTGGCTGAATCAACAAAGTACAACATTCTTGCGCGTTTTTGATAAATACACTGGGACTGCATTTGGAGGTCATTCCTGGGAATATCTAATTATGATAAGACTGTCATCTGGGAAAGTTCAGTGGCTGCTGAACTGCTTACATGTATACTTGTGCTGTTGGTTAGTTTTTGATTTGTAATGTTAGGCGATGTCTATACCTGGGAATTTCGTCTACGAATAGGGACTTCCCCCCTCCCGCAAGAGGGATCTTTAACGTGCAGATATCAAACGGGATCTCTACGCTGTGGGTAAGGATGTTTTGAATAACATAATAGCACAACTCAGACAGAGGGTTTACGAATCGTAATTTGGCATTCGTGAAGTCTCCACGTTTTCAAAAGGCATGCGAACCTTGCTTTGATATAATGCTTGAGTGCTTTGTAAACCAATTAGCTAACCAATTAGCATAACTCTTCGTTAAGCTTTCGAGTACCCAAGTGTAAAGACTTACTGTACTAAACACTGTGCTGTACTGTATTAAACTCTTAAACTAAGGGCCTGGGAAACAGGAACTCATTATAGACCCGTCGCAAAAAACCATTTTGACTTAATTTTGTCGTTCATCATGCGAATTGATGGCGATGTAATCTTGAACAACAATAGTGCGTCTTTTTAGACGCCATTTTGTTGTGGTAAAGTCCATTGTTCATATTTCATCCAATGTACATGTAGTTCTACATGTATTTTAAAACTATGCCAGCACATCTGGCACTGTTTTCGTATAGTATTTGTTGAAATTGTCTCAAGATCTCTCGAGTTATTCAAACTCGGTTACTCCCTTATGGCAACCTTTTTTTGTTTTGTTTTGTTATACTGCACTATTTCGAATTGAAACTATTTAGATTCACAAGGAATTGTCATCGGAAATCAAATTTGAATTAGCTGCATGGGCGTTAAACCCGCTCTAGTCGTCCATCTGAAATCGTTTTTGAATCGTCACCCGGCGGCGTTGCATTTTCACATTCAATAAGGTGTAAATTTATAACCAAGAAACGCCTCGCTCGCTGTTTTTGATTCACATGAAATGGTCCCCGAGATAACGAAATATCTCCGGTCCAGATCGCTGCTGCGTTGAATTTGTCAACTTTGCCGTTTTGTATTTGGATCACGGCGGCCGAAAATGCTCGCCCCCTGGCGGCCGGGTGACGTCACCCGCATAATATCAATAGGCGCTGGAAAACGAGGTTGGCTCCTATGTGTACCGACGAGGTACCAAAACCTGTATTCCCTGGTAACAGCAGCTGTTTATGTTGGTATCATCCGTTTTATAGGGTCATTTGTAGAGCCGCGGGAGTGAAACTGGGGTGGCGAAACGTCTTACCTGGCTGAGTTCCTCCCTTCGCTTTTCATAATCTACTTTCCCTTTTGAAATTATCAAGGTGTAAGAAAGTACACGCACAAGCGCATTGCCTACTTCTTGTTCGTATGTAGGCTTAGGGACGGGGACTGGTGCATGCACTCCGCCTATTTATTTTTCACACAAGTTGGTATCGACGAGAAAAAAACTAGATTTTTTTAAAGTCTTCCTTTTACTTCAAGGCCTCCTCGTGTAAACTATAGCGTTAACACGTACTTCTCTCATGTTTGGACCGAAATGGCCGCGGATAATGGCCCGTTTCGGCAATACCAGATGTCGTACGCATGCATCGGATTATGCTTAAAGTGAAAATGTCGAAAAATCAACCTGCTGTTAACTCCACCTAAAACGGCCGAATGATCCCATAAAAAGTTTCAATGCCCTACTGCTCGGTTTTTGCTCCGTTGTTGCCTGTTGTGTGGTCTTTTTTTGCCTTTCAAAAATGCTGCCAACGTCGAAAAAGTCACACCTTAGACCTACTTTTTGAAAATCAACGTGTAGTACACAGGTTGTTACCGTATACATTTGGTAACCATATGTGCAGATGTTGTTCATCTACGGAGAATGCTGGGAATTTTAATGGCGTTTGAGTGGCATATCGTTCGAAAAGTTTGCTATGTTACCGAACATGCGTGCTGAAAGGGCGGAATCCACGAGAATATCAAATTCCGAATTTCAGGCGTGTTCAAAATATCACATTTATTTCAACTTTAAATAGAAATCATCGTAGTGTATACTACTAAAATTGTTTCTGTATGTGTCCTAAATTCACTATAGATAACAAACTGGAATGTTGCGTGTATACCACACATGAATTGGTTGGGAATTCTGCAAAACCACGTGGTCCAAGATTACCATTTGCATGTTTAAAATTTTAGTCGGAGCAATTTTCTATTTTAATTTTTAGAATTTGTTTCGGAGGCTTCGCAGAAATCGCTGAAAATCGTTTTTTTTTTTAATTTAACTGAATTATTTGCGGTTTTTTTGTAATGCATTACCATTAAATGATTGGAAAATCCCAACGTCATCTCTGATGCATTCTGCACAAGCGATTTTCCTGGGGACTGAGAAAAATTTACGTACTATTACATTCAGAACTTGTATTTTTTTTAATTGTCAGGTGTTGCAAACGTACATTTTAACGTAATTTTAAAACACGATATTTTGAGTTTATTTCTGTAAAAAATTAATACAACATTATAAATATGCATGTAAATATCTATTATTCACATTTGTCACTAAATAACACATTTTTGTTGTAGTTGCATCATGAAGTTGATCGGTCACATGATGACATCTAAACACAGGAATTTGGGTATTATATTTCAAACCCTGTAAATGCACTTGGATGTACTTTACTCGCACGCGGTGAAAGACGTCCTCATGATTCCTCCAGGCATGTGCTTACCTGCATTTGTTTTTATAATAAACTTGCTTAGCAACGGTGGTTGTTTGGTGAAGCATTCTTGTGAAGATTTAAGACTGCCTTCAGGGGCTGTAGGCTATCCCCCAGCTAGGGTTACTGCTGGGGAATAAGAGGCCGTCAACCTCTCTAACTGTTGTTGTTTTAAGGGGTGATCAAGTGCTGTAAAATAGACTAATCCAAGTTACTTAACCGTAAGCCTATATTTGACCGTTCATCCGAATCATGTAATAATCACCTTATAGTTGCGCTGCTGGCAGGATGATATCGTAGACGGTCAGTACATATTCTTTTGCCCGTTTGCCCACGAACAAGTCACGCAGAAATTGTGGAAGAACGACGTATTTCTAAGAATAAATACTGTATAGAGGAAATGGCCAACTTAAGCAGGTCGCTAAACACAGTATTGTACAGTATGAAACATCATTACACGACAGTGATCCGTTACTCAATTCCCAGGTTATTGACTGCTTGTCAAGTTTTGTCGATTAAAGGTGATCTTCGGTCAAATTCAAAATCTTCATAGTGCATGTTTAACAGTAGGGTAACTGGCTTTGCAACGGGGTTATGCAAATGTTTAAGCTGATTTGGAGGTTATGCCACCACCAGTGTATACATGTACATCGTTAATTGTCTGTTAAATCTGTCAATCCAAAACCGAACAATCAAGTTTACTCCCAAACTGAAGAAATCCTTGGCGTTCAACGTTTATTATATAGCTTGGAGGATGTTATTAACTTACGTTATTAAGAATACACACATGTTAACGTACAGTATACAATGGTGGTGTTATTCAACTTGAAAATCAAGTTTTCAATTCCTCTAAATTAGTCTTTGAAAGAGAAGCGATAAAACTCGTGTATCCGAACAATAGCTGTGTTCCTGCATGAAACATTTTGCAGAAATTGTAACCTCTTTCTGTTTACCATTTTTGTTATTGTGACTGAATCCTAAGCCACACTCCGACTTAATTTAAGATAGGTAGGCTCCAGCTTGACTGGAATTACTGTCATCCATGATCCATTTCTATAAAGTTGAATTACCACGCGTTGAATTTGCGAGCCTAAAGGTTATGGGTCAGTTTTAACGCAACTTTACACAATAAGCAAACATGAGATCGTCGTGTCTTTTTAACCCATGAAAGAATGCTGGTTTCATTCTCTTGTAATATAATATTTCCAATTCAACTTGGTTGACCCAATTACTGTCTATCCAACTTTGATTGTTATGCAGATCGTTAGGCCTAAACTCGAAAAGTGCTATAGCGTTTTACAGCAACGGCTGGCTGCTTTAAACGGAGACATGCTGAAATATATATCGTTAAAAAAAATTGGCAGCCAATCCAATTTATATTGAAATCGTATCTGTTATAGTCAAGACAAAAGTATTTTAATGCTACATTCCTTTTGCGCTTAGAATATGATTATCATAAACGTGTGAATTAGTTTCTGTTTATGCTAACTTTAAATATGAGTGGTTAATAGACACACTTATTCATGTTTAAAATATGCCGCATAGTCAAGGCCTTTCCGGTGCACCGTCGAAAATCAGAAAGTTTACGAGATGATGTCATGTAAGTGATTGCAAACCTTTAGGGCTTCTATCAACTAAAGGTGAAATTCGGATATTGTTAATTACTGATAAACAACCCTGATGTCATTAAATGCACGCATGTTATGTTTTCGGGTATGTATACTATAGTATAGGAAATGCCTCGGCTATGCATCATTATGTGGAGTTGCTTTCCTATAGGGTTGCATGTCCTATTGTCGGGAGTGAGCGTTTACTAAAAGAATCCAGTTTTGAATGTATGGTTGATACTCCATGGGGTGTGAGAAGATGTTGAAAAATGCGAGAAGCAGTGATAAATTAGCTACTTGTCATACATGCGCGAAAAAGTGTGTTAACTTTCAGTATTGTGTGAAAATGCTTTAAAACGCAACAAAAAAATGGATGGAGGGGAAAAATAGTGATTGAGTGAATTGTCGTCAAATTATACATGTATATAAACGAGAAAATGCGCGCAACCCTCGTACGTTAACGGTATTAGGAGACCAAAACTAGTTTTAATGAAATGTTCTCATTGGTGTATAGTGCACATATTGTCACCAGTGTTGTCCTGCAAATAAATCTAACCAGAACTTTGTGCAATTGTCGCGTTAGCTGGTTATTGCACTTTTCTTCTCTCTTTGGAGTTGGCAACCAACGCTATACTAAAATCACGAACTCTGCTTGATTTTTATAAGAGCTACAATAAAATTGCGATTACCCTGAAGTTTTGTACAACTCAGAAGTAATGTTGAAAATCCATACTTTAGGGCCGGTTGCATTAACTTAAGATAAAATCTTAGGTTTATTAACCTTGAGTTAAAATTTGACTACATGTCAACCTTCGGGTTAGAAGATTGTGTTACACCAATTAACTCTTAATGAAATATCCCCAGGGTTATGGACCTATCCATGTTTGACCACTGCTGCCGGTTTTCGTATCCTGGCTTCATCTGTGTGACCAGGTGGTGTAGCATGCACAATTCCCTAGCTTCATCAGATTCATCTGTAGTGTCCGTCATGTTGTTTTTCCTAATAAACCGAGGTTAACCCTGCCTACTGGCTGGGTTAACCTTTCTCTTCAGTTTTTTCCTCACCCGTGCTTGTACAATATACAATGGTAGGTTAACTTAGAATTACACAGTAGGTTAACCATAGGCTATTCTTAACCTCTGTTGGTGCAACCGGCCCTTAAGTGTTACTGCAATTTGTGTTAAAAAAATCTAGTTGACTTCATCCAGTGAATGTCTTAAGCACTGTCTTTAGCTTATGTCTTGAGTATACTTAAGTAGTCTATATCCAGAACACCCTGTCATTCAACTTGACGCTCACAACTTACATGTATTAATCCATGACATGGGCAACTTTATTTAAACGAGACGTTGAATGTGAATGCGGAAATACACGTATATTCCGCCATATTTGCATACTATGCAAACTTTCGAGTGGGAGAGGTTAATAATTAAACCTGTTAGCGAATGTCTGTACCACTTTAACCGTATACATGTATAGCGTGTTCAATTTATAAAACTGACCCTGACACAAAGCATTATTGGTAAAATGTTATCAGATTTGGCCATTTTAAGTTTCATAAGCTGATCTTTAGGCCGTTATGCAGTGCACCGCATTTGCAAACAGCTTTTATTTCCCTAGGATGAGTGAATTTTGGGTGAAAAACCGAACTCTAGCAAATTTAGTCAGGATTTGAACCGTGATTAACAACGGACAATGAGGGTGAACAGTTGGGGTCGGATTTCATCGCTTTGGGGCAACTTCGCACCGTTACCATCTGGAAACAGGGTAGGACCCCCACTTCCGAACAACGGCGTATTTAGGCACCCTTTCTTCGCTTCTGCCAATGTTAGTCCTCTCAATTGTCCAAAAATCGAGGAAACCAAGGAGGACGCCACCAAGAGGGTAAGGGCTTTCAGCTCCCTCTTGCGCGGGAACCAATCCAGCAAGACGATGTCGCTCGGGAAATTTCTCGATTCTGGCATCTCTATAAATGCGCGTACGCATACTTTTCTTTATTCCCTCCCTTTCTTGGTGGACAGGAGGAATGTGTCCATTGTACCCTATTCAATCAGACATTTTTGCTTTTGTATGGCACGATAGTAGGCGTATATTACGAGTAGAGATGTCTTTTAATGCATTGTAATACTGCTCAGTTCATTCTTGAAGAAGACGCCGTTTTTGCCATTGAATTTCGGTCTTAAAGGACAGGTCATGCCTTCCTGCGGTAACATGATTGACGCGTACGCTGTATGAAAAAAATAACTGGGGCCGTTTTCATTCAAATGTGTAAACCCATCCTTTTTTTTCCCCAACTTTCACATCGCGCCCATTTGCCATTTTTCAATTTTGATATTTTTGCGCCGAAAAAAGGCAATATCCTATTTTCGTGTTGACTCGATTGGATTGAGTTTTTTCTCCCTTGGGTTTATGTCGTGAACGAACACCTTTTTGACAATGTCTTAATTGAATTGGTGGGGAATTGTCAGACGGCCAGGATTTACAAGGGGACTCCCATACGTTTAATACGAAAATCTCGATTTATTAGAAAACGTCAGATTTTTACAGCTACCTGTGGAAAAAAAAGAAGAAATCTGATGGATTTCGTGACTGATTTTGCTCTACGAAAATGCCAAACGTATAACTTTTTGTAGCGTTATACGAGCGAGCCAGATTGCTACCAAGAACAGAAAGCCATGTTGCTGCGGTAGTCAGACAGTACAGACTCGATGTAACAAGCATACGTGACACTGCATGCTAAGTGTCCTGTTTTTCTGACATTTTATTGGGTCGTATAAAAACACTGAGCAAAATCTTGAAAGCACGAGAAAGATGTAAAGATACTTGCTCATGTCCTCGCTACATTAACTGTGCTCGGAACATTTTTCATGTAGTACATAATTGTCCTAAATAAGTAGTTTTATACAAAAGATTGGTTTCTACAAAATGGTTTTTAATGTGATGAAACAATTGCAAAGTTATTTTCATTGCAGTATACATGTATACGCTGAATGCACATTCTGTCTAACATTCTTGTACGACGCTTACAATGTTTAAAACAATACGAATGACGTTGCTTGTTGCCATATTTGTTTAATATGCGAATGTGCTGTAATGACATGTTGGGATGTTTTGCATACCAAATGCGTAAGTGGCACTCATTTTAAATTTCTTAAATACCTTTGCTTCGAACAAACGTAACAATTACATGATGGCAGTATTCTTTCCACGTAAGAACATGACATTGCCATCGAATTTATTTAAAATTGAATAGAATGAAATCTCTAAGATTTTTGGAAGCTACATGTGTTAATTCATGCACTTTACTGTAGCATAGACGGTGTTTGTAGGACTGGTTGTGCATCATGCAGTCGTTTACAGAAGCTTGTTTTGATTGCTAGGTAATCTCGTGGCAAGGATTTTGTGCCTTGCATCTAAAAAGAAACATGACCTCACGCGAAACACCTTAAAAAGCATTTGTAATTCTTGGTAGCCAAAATTGACTTTCAGCTCGCGCTTCAAAGATGCGTTTGAGGGCGAGCTTCCCCTAGGGCACTGGCCAGTCTGGCTCGTGGGTTGAACGAAATTCAGAAATCGGACAACAAAGAGAAAAAAAGGCAAACCTCAACTGACCTCTGATGAAACGCTGGCAGACCTAATCTGAATTTCCAATTGCTGCTGTCTCTGTGCTAAGGGGTTTTGCGGCTCTGAAAACCTCGTCTGGACCCAGGCAGCAGCTGCCCATTCACTTTTCAACCGAATCGAGAAAATTGCTCGACCCCCCAGAGGGGTGTCAAGGGTCTAATAATAATGAAAAATATGGGCACGAAATATGTGGGAGAGACGAAAGAGGGCGGGAAGGTCCAGGGAGCGAGGAACCCTAGAACTTGACCATTTGGATTTGACAAAAAAAAAAAAAGAAAATACCAAAACAAAATGGTTACGCAGAGGTGGCTTCAGATTATCGCACTATTTCCTCATCAGCCATGACAGATGTTAGACTTGTTTTAATGTTTTTTTTCCCCCCGCGCGTTTCTTTGAAATTAAAAATATGAGTTATTATAGAGCATTGAAAAATGCCTCCCACTTCATCGAGCGGAACAATTTGACGTGGAAAGATCCCATTAAAAATTGTTGCGATCGTACGTTGGACATAACGTTGGTCTACCGAGGGCGTGTCCGCCAGATGAAATTAACAAAACTCCGTGAAACTAATAATTTCAGACATTTGCTTGTTTTTTTACGCCCACCTGACCCAGGTGGACTACGGTTGTTATTCGTGTCTGCCCCCATCATGGTTGGAGTTTACATCAGATAATGATACTATAGTACTTTTTAAGAAGCACTCGGGCCGATTTTTCTCGAAATTGCGAATAGGCCATCTAAAAAAAATCACAAGAGTATTCGAACTTATGATTTCGGCCCATCATATACAATGTACAGTGTTGTATGAAATCAATGACATTCAAAATACTACTTTTAAAATTCCAGCACCCTCGACTCCCTCGAGTGTAATTTCTGCGCAATACATGCATTTGTATTGCACAGAAGCTTTTTAGTTCTGCTAATCAGGTTTTAGCAGCCGTGAAGGGACGTACGCAAAATATTTAAACACTATTTGCAGTTTTAAAAAATCTGCTCAAAACGTTTTCGACTTTTACAAACCAATCAATGTAATGCATTCATTTTACCCAAGTAACTTCGCGATTTACACACCGCATTTATGATTAAGAGGGGCTCGAGTACCCCTATTATACACGTACAATACCATGGCGTTTAGATGGGAAACACGTTTCAAAAGCGCTGTATCGCCATCTATGATGCATTTTGCGCAACGCTTGGGTACAAGAACTTTAAAATTGCCTTATATATTTAAAGCAGTTTTGATTTCGATTTACGATTATGCTGTGACATCATCATGAACCATGGGTGCCAAGAAATTACTTTGGGCTAGAATCAAATTTGTTTTGATGTTGTTATTTACGTTAAACTCCGAGGGTTTTGCCTCGATCCTTACTTGGAAACGAATCAATGGCTGAACGGAGAATGGCACAACCGGGCGATAAGCCTTCCTAACCCTAAACCCTCGCCAACTGTTATTAAATGGACCAAAGTAGTTTTTCGAAAATGCCATCAATCGACTTATCTTTGTTTTTTCTTGGGTGTAATCGAGGAAACATTGCGGCTACTGGTATTGGAGTGAAAATAAAAATAACCCTGTAGTCTTTTGAGTCATGTCCGGTACGTGTGCCATAAAAACACGAAAGGCGTTCGCACTTCGTTTTAAATCAAAACGAAATTTATTTTCGCAAATACCGTTAACCCATGATTTATTTTTGCGGTGGTCAATCCTCGGATGTAATGGTTTTCTGTCGGCCATAAGCGCTTTTCTAATCCCTTCTCTGGAATTGAAAATGCTGGCCCTTTAACCCCTCCCCTCACTCTTCCAACATCATAATTTTCCATAGCGTAACGATCTCGCGGCGAAATGATGATGACCCTTGCCAATGTCGAAAAACATATTTTCAGGAGATGCCTTTCAAGGCCCGATGCATTTCTTTCTTTTTTTTTCTTTTCCCCCTTCTCTCTTTTTAACCCCCTCGTTCTGACTTCTCATTTTCCCATAGGAAGAGAAAAAAAAACGAAGAAGCTGCTTCGACTCTTGATAAGAAAACTAATAATCTTCTATCATATTATATAGGCCTACCGATAATAGATTCTTTATGACAAAAGTCGTATAAAATCAGTTTCTTCATATGCAAATTAAGTTTATGAGGCGTGACGATATTACCATTGTCGAATAGACGCAGCATCAGTTTGAAGGTTATGTATAGGAAACGGTCTGGGAGGACACCAGCGACTGAATTGCCGCGCAGCTTTTTAGGTCTCTTCTCTACAATCTGATTTTCATGAGCTGATTTTTAAGATTTTAAACATCCCAGGCAATGCCCATAAATACACGATGAGTCTGGTTAAATGTATCCTGAAACAGAACTAGCGTTGAAATTGGCAGGAAATGACACGAGTCGATCACAATGATCGGAAAAGTTCGCAGTCAAATTTTGTCAGTAATTAACGTTTAATTGCTCCTTTTTTAGGAGTTGATCGAGAGATGCTTAAACGAACATTTGCAATTTGCGAGGAAAAAAACGTGGGAAAACATGTAATGAAAACAAGCATCTGCAAAATACCAGTAAGAGAATGCATTGTGGGAAATTTCTATGAGCGAGTCATCAGAGATTGCATAAGTATAATTCATTATCAGCGAGTCAATTTGGAAAATAGAAGCCAAATTAACTTAAACCTTTCAGTGACATTGATCTTAATAGACACTTATATCCATAGTTGCAGATACTGTATATCAACAGTTTTATTATTGCTGTATACATTAAGTTAAAATTCCCGTTCAAGTCCATTCTTTATGATCATCGTCATCATCAACCATGGACGCAGTGCCCGTTGGTGTCACAGACCAGAGCCAATGATACTCCGGCAGTAGACATCTGCTGTAGTTACAGCATCTACATGCATTTATTATTTTCATAAACAGCAAACTAAAATGCCACGTATCTTCCCATTTCAGGGAAGTCTTAGAATGGTGTAATCGGCGAGTTGGGGTGCTCATTCCTTTGTTGTGTCAGCTTAAAACCGGTTTAATTTAATCAAAAGGCAGACTAATTAACGAACAACTGACTGTAATTTTTAATAAGAGCTTAATTGGATTCGTCATGCTTGCATTACATGTGACAGTCTACAATTTTATAAAAAAAAACTTTCGAAAAAAACTCTGAAATCATGCGGTTTCGAAATAACCTTGATGCAACAAAATATGACCTTAGTGTTGGTGGAACAATAAATCTTTTGATTCCTGGTTAAATTTAGCGTGGAATATACCGGCCATGGAAAAAAAATCATTTTTTTTTCTATTCCATTGTCACGTGTACAGTATATGATGCATTGTACATTGTATTGCGAAATCTGGCGATACCCCAATACAGAGGATCGTTTTTATCGTTATATTATGGGCACTCAGAAAGAAGCTACGAATGCCAGTCGTGAATTCACGTGAGTAGAACAAACCATAATCCTTTTTTTTTCGCATATACGTGACTTGTCGACTGTCAAAATTACCATTCGAAAAGTTTCTGTCCAAGTATCCCTATTATTTAAAATTATATTTTAAAGGGCATACAGCCAACAAACAGTTGATGCCCAGAATAGAATTTTTCACAACTGCACTATCATTCAACTCTCATCATCAACTTTATACTGTACCTTATTCGTCCACCACTCGGAGAAGTCATGAAAATACCTGTAGCAAACAGGCCTAAACCGTTGTCAGCTAGATTCAACAAATACCTAAACATTTTTACCTGCATAAAACTTTATAACTGGTATATACTTTTTAACATCGAGGGAGTTTTTCTTTTCACAGTAAAATTTTTAATTACATGTTGAAGGTTTGATACACGCTTTCTGCTGAATCAAGATGACCACCCACAGAGAAGTCTGTAGTCGCCAAAGATCGCTTAGTCAGTTTGTAATTTACTGCTTACATTTCAGTTGAAGTTTATGAAGGTGCATCCATTAGGTACCGGTATGCAGAAAAATCCGCAATGCATCGGCCACAGGGCCAATGTTTACAGGTACTCGTTTTGTGAGATCAGCTAAAGTCTGCACACCGACCGAAAGATATATATATATAGACAAATTATCTTTTTCATTAATTTTTAATTAGCTTTTCTTGAACGTCAGTTGTTTTATGTAACATCAAAGCTCACGTAGGTCTGTGTGCATGCGTGTAACCGTCAATTGCAGTCTTTACTTGGATTCATCACATTTTCTGCTCTTTGATCGATTTAACGATTATTTTGTTTCTCTGTTCAATTTCGTGTAAGTACTTGATGGGTTTCAAAGGAGGACAAAGAAGCACTAATAGCTCTAAACGATTAATTAGGTACATTAGGTTTTCTTTTTTTTTGTCTTAGCGATATATTTAATGCAGCGTTTTTGAAGAAGATGAAAAAATGATGTCGAGATAAAATGATTTCAGAGTTCGGGCTAAATACGCGTCTTTCATGCTTCACCTATACATCTCAAAGAACTAATTTCCAATTAATTATGCATTATCACAACATGTACGCATGTTGGGGTATGGCCTAAGATGCACGGGGAAGAAAAGCGAAACCCACACTTTAATTCATAATGGTTGTCAGTTAAATGTCAGGGTGACGGTTAAACGGAGATGACGTTGCTCCGAAAGAGCATTAACATGAGTCGACTACACGAAAGATCCTGTTTTTATTACATATATTCACGTCTTTCAATTTATAATAACAGGCAACACAGTGAAGGCCACGAGGAACAGCGCCTTAGCTCTGCTCGCATGCGATCAAAGCGTATACGTGGCATAAACTGTCGATGAATAAAATATGGAGAATTGCGAAATATACAGGCTAAATATATTGAAAAAGATGCGTTTATTTTTCAATATTTCCAAGATATGTTGAAGATGTAAGCAGATCCTCTTCCGCCATGTTTTCCGTCTGATATGCGTGTACATGACGAGCATGTTTGCAGTGGGTGAGATGATCCTCGGGGTCTGAAAACTTGAAATTTCACTTGAACGGAGCTCTTATGGATGGGGAGAAGGACATGATGTTTCACTTTGTATTTGGAGAACGGGTTTTGTTAAATTCAAGCATCGTTCAACGTTACTCGTTGTAATCGATATGGAGTATAAATAGTCACAGATATCTGTGATTTTTTTTCTGTAGTTTTTTTACTAAAGCTCGATCATTTCTATTGCTGGCTTGTCGCTGTTGTACGTTGGACATTTTTGTGCTGGATTTTGCAGTTTGGTTTGTTTTGGAAAATAATATAATAGCATTATTTGAAATAAATGTTGTTTCAAAAGATGGCGACCACAAGTTGATCGACAAACTCCGTTATGGGGCTTCAACCAAAGCTACACGTAAGCCAACAAACAAAATAAGGCTTTAACGAACCCTTTAAATTAAACATAATTACCTATGAGAAGTTGAAAGGTTTAAGAGTCCATTATTTGAAATGACCCACAAGTCCAATTTCAATGTATATACCGAAGACCCATGCATCCGGCATTTAATGGTGGCTAGTAGTCAGTAGGCAATTAATTGCTTATTATCATGATCCAACTCGGGGAAAAGAAACCTTCAGGCTTTATTTTAGTTGAATAAAATGCATTTTTAATTGTTCAGACTACGTTTTATGATAAGGCGGGTTTTTTTCTCCAAATTTTAATGAGACCTCCACGAACCAGCAAATTTGGGACTTTTTTATTACCTTCATTTGTTCTCTCAAAAACAAATGACGGTGAATGCGCAACTGCCTTCACGCTACCATATACTGTATGTATGCCAATATACCGTCTACCATTCTGTATACTGTATATTAATATATGAAGTAATAAATACATTATTTAGAATTAATGAGTCGGCAATTATCCCAGACGTGAAATAATCGATGTTAATGAACAGGAATTACATTCGAAATTTGTATCATTACGAGAAAATTACGTGTACTGACTTTCCGCCGTAGAGCTTTAATTGTGAAAATTAATCCATCTGAAATATTGTGGCTAGTAACAACAATTCAAGTCACCAACTACGCCCAATTTCATATGAAAGTAATATTGTATTATGATTGATTTTTGGCATGCGTAATTTCTGGAACTGGGATGGTGTAGCATATTGCGTTGATGATGTTATACTATATCGTAAAGATGCTTTTCTATGGTGCAATCTCAGAAAATCCGCGTTTCCGTATACAGTCTTTTTTTATTCTTTTTTTTTCAAAGTTATTTACTCCGAGAGGCTCCTTTAAATAACCATATACAAAATGCTATAGGTTTTCGTCGTGCGCAGCAACTTGCAGTAAACACGACACCATGAATGATTAATGGAATTCTTCCATAGTAACTGTTCCTTGATTTTTTTTTTGCGAGAAAATCGTTAGTTTCTGTTTTGTTTTGATAAAATTCGGTTGGATATATAATTCCAATAAGGTTTCGTTGCACCTGTATTAATTATGCAGCGTATATGCAGATGCTGCGTCAGACTGGGCGTTAATTCAATACATGCTGTAATGGTAAACCCATCTTAATAATTAATTGAATGGTGCTTTTTTTTTCATTAAAGTAGTGGGGTGAGTGGCACAATAAATACCAAGTTGTAAAACTAGGCGGGACCTATGAGATTCCTCGGCAACGCGAGACATAACGGCATTAAGTTTATGGAATTTTCATTTCAAAATTTCGAGCCAGACTTGCATTATATATATTATGGTTGTTGAAAGCAATCATGTTTGCTGTAAGATCTATGAATATCCAAGTATGTACGGGTCGGTAGTCGCACATAAATTTTAAGCACACCAAGGCCTCCAGGAGGCCCCTCGGTAGGCCCTATAAAGCTTGGTGCAGGTGGGATAAATTATTCATGAAGCATTTGCATTTAGGCCTACCGTACTGCTTGCTCCTATAAAATGTATGACTGCATCTACATAAAGTATTTCATAAATTTTATTTTCGTCTCATTTCAGCGCGCCGCGTCTACGCTCGCGATGCCCGTGCTCTATATTATCGCGAAAGCACGACACATTCCTGCCTGGCCCCGAAATTGACTAGCAGTTGTTTAGACGTTTTGACTTTTTGCGGAAGTCGTGAAAAGACGCGCCATCTAACGCCCGTTTTGGACGCGAACGTGCCTACAGTATATAGTCCTCGAAAGACCTTACATTCCGGAAGTAGGAAAGGTACGATCTTCCACCTTCTTTTGCTGCTTTACCTATTTCCAATATCATCAATTTTAAGCTAATTTTTCGTAAGAATTCCTGTGTGCTAAACAGTTGCGGAGATTGCATATTAGATGGCGTTGGGAACTTGAATTTAAAATGCGTCACCTTTAGATTATGGTTTTTGTGATGTTGGTGATAATCCATTAAATTTACAAGCGATAAGTCACTTATATGAACGTGAGTGGGTATAATTGATTTAAGGATTAATAATTTAATTCGCATATTTCCCATACATATTAGCGTAATTCACCACCGCAGAACTCATGCGACCGGTATACATTTCATTTTAATACTTAATGAACTAATTATTGAAAATAGCATTAGTTCATCAGCTGTTGGATTCTTTAGCTATAATAGGACACAATTATAGCTTCTTTACTCAGGTATGACAACTCGTGAGTACATGATTGCAATGACCCCAAGCTTGCATCGTGATCGAAGACAGCGAATGTTGAATTAGATACATGTATAGTGTTTGACCAGATATTGTAAGCTTCTGACGCAAATGCCATTAGATGGCACTCGCAAAGGCCAAGCACGTGATTGGTTGATTGCATGAACTATTTGTACTGGTCTACTATGCGCGTCATGAGTACCACGTGATGGCCACTTTCGCTGACGTGGATAACTTTCCGGAAGCTGCTCATATACCGGCATGTAGGCCAATGTGATACTGTGTATTACTTGTGGTCGATCCTTGAGGAATTCACCCCCATATCCTCGCTTTTCATTTCAGTCGCGGTGTATTACTAAAAAAATCAATATGATACGCCATGGATTTCTGCGAGATCAATCAATCGCTGGTGGGAACTATTGACGAAAATGGTCCCTGGCTCCCCGCACTAACTCTTTAGGTGTCAGTATCGTGTACATGCACACATAAAATGCCGAGAAGTTGAATATAGGCAATACGTCGCTTGACGCAAAAAGAAATCTTTGTGACGTTACAGGGTGTTCTTGACGTTTGGACGAATTCTTGAGCACTCGTAACAATTAGAAATGGACATTAATAATTACATTAATTTAATTTATAATGATTCAAAGAGTTCATCAGTTGCATTTATTGCCCACTTGCGCGTGACGTAGTCCGAAACCTTGTATGACATTGAACGAGCGATCAAATCTTTGATTGCCTGTAGGGAAAGAAGAGTTAAAATCTACATTTTATCGTTTATTCAGATTTTATGAATATCTTGTTAGCTTAGCAGAAAAAACTCTATTGAAAGTAATCTTAAAAGGGTATTTCAGCTATACATTTTTTATGGGATTTAATGAAATGAAATTGAAATAAATGTTTTTCTACTGTTACCGATGGCAAATAGCTAGGATTTGTGAATTTCGCCTAGTTAAATTCATTAAATTAATTAAAAACGCCATTTTTTCTTGATGTTGTACGTATTGATCCCTAGATGGCGCTTTTGAAATGTATCTGAACTATTCAACGAACCATCTTTGAAAACTTCCTATAGACTGGTACATTAATTTAGGGTATACATGGAGCTGAAAACAACATTCATATTTAATGGGCACAAATTCATAATTCGATACAGTTAGTAGCTACATGTATATCTCGTTCTTATTGTGAGGAAGTTAATAACCAAAACTAAATGGTCTAAAGCATCGTGACGTCTTGAGTTTATTTATTACTTTCATATCATACCATATGACTTTGTATCGCATAAACCTTAATGTTCTATTTTTGTCTTATAAGCGCTGCTTATGTTTTCGCATCTACATGTATAACTAAGCCACTTAGGAGCTGGCATATTGATCTTGTTTTGCAATATGCATATCAACATTTGGTTTTCGTCAACAGTTTTTTTTCTTTCCCAGGTTCCAAATGTTGTGTTAAAAAAAATCCTGGTTACCATTGCAGATAGTTCCGCTCAATAAGCCGGAATTGTGCCTGGATTCTTCTAGGTGTCTGCACTTTTTTTTTACTTGAAACGTTTCATCATGCGATAATAATTGGTAATGCGACGTAACATTCTCTGCACTATACTGTATTAGTTACAGACAATGCCCGTTAAACGCAGTTGTGCAGTACGTCTTATTTTAATATTCTCTACAGTACTGTATTAGTTCATTTAAAATATTACCGTGTAGATCCTGTGTAGATTCAGTTTGATTTCTGCACGTTAAGAGTCCCTCTTAGGGTGGAATTCCCCCTTCGTGGCAAAATGTCCTGTTATGTGACGCTGGCACATCCTCTGGCGTTGGTGTTTAGCCTCGTAGCATTTTTAAACAATACATTTATTGCTTCAATTCGTTCCAAACTTTTAATAAAATAGTAAATTCATATTTCAATTTTGGATAGTAATTCCAAGTACTGTATATACAGCGTGAGTAAAAAGTAAAAATAACTTCCGGTCTTCTTGTATGTTTGCACCCTTACATAACATCGTTACATTGCAGGAAAGCTCGATTCCTACAACAAACCACGTTCTAGAGCTTTCCTGCAATGTAACGATGTTATATGTAAGGGTGAAAACATACAAGAAGCCCGGAAGTTATTTGTTGTTGGCGATCGATCATCAAATGTTGCAAATAGAGCCATTCAACTAATTTTATTTTTTGGATATAGTTCCCAAAGATGAGAGACGAGGCAGAATTGGCTAATTTGATATCTCTCTCTTTGAGTGTGGCCCTGAAAAGGGCTGTTATTGTTTGGTCTTCTGCTGGTCCTGGTGATGGCCTATGGCTGCCAGTTGTTAGAGTTGGATGTCATTTGGAAAATATGGTAAAACTGATTGCAAAGGCAAACTAGATGCAAAACACTGATTGTAAACTGATGGTATCTTATGCAAATCTTATACGGATTTTCAGTTTATTGATAAGGACAGGGAGCTTGCGCCACCATGCGGACTTTAGAGTTAAATCGCAGCGGGGCGATATGGCCATCGGCGCCGATCGCAAAATAAGATTTGGAAAATAAAAGGAACGTTGTCAACATTCTGACTGGTTGACGCCGCATATCGACCACTAATAATAGGAAATAAGGCAATGATTGGCTTTTAGCAACTGTCAAAACGGATTTTCTTAAATGGTTATCCGATGGGAAAAGAATATGTCACAAGTTATAAAATGGGAAGCGGGGGGCTAACCGGGAGTGATTCCTGAAGGAAAACAAACACAAAAATGAATTACAACGTATAAAAAGTGGTCGCCGTTCTTGCTGTCGTCGAGCATTGGAAGGCCTCTCGCGCCGTTGTAAAAGTGGCAGACGGCCATTTTGGTTAATGGATATGACCGCAGGCCGACACGTCGTCGGTCCCTGCGTCCACGGTGGCGTCCATTGCGGCAAAATGATGAAGTTTTATTTCTGAGAAAGTCAAAGCCGAGTTAGCGAGCCGATTAAACGTAAGTTATGTGTTCCTCCAATAATTACGAGCGTCAAACCTTTTCTTCCACTTCGCGGAACAGAAGAAAGCTGACCACTGGTCGTGTAATGCGGATTATAATAAAATACCTTGATTATGTAGGCCTGGACAGAGGCAAAATAATGACCCGGCTTTGGAAACTGAGCGTTGAAAGGTTTAAGGGAGGAGGAGAAAAAAACCTCTGCATTTATTACCAATTCAATTTCTACTCCTTCACGTCCTTCCTATTTCACTCAAACTCAATGGAAGTTTTCATGGAAAGCGATAAGCCTTTCATTCAGTATTTTTTTAATTAAGCGACTCGTTGAGTTATTATAATCTTCCCGGAATGTATAAATTTCGGGGGAACTTGGAAACTTTTGCCTAGCACAGCATCTAATTGCGATCGCATTCCGTTAGACACTTTTGGAAGCTGGTTCATTCCGTATACGCGCTAATACCCCGCTGACAGCTGCCATAAGCTTATTCGCTATTAAGCTGATGGGAGAACGGATTCGCTACTAAACTCTTGTGTATGTTTGGCCAATGTTGAATGTAATCGTCGGTTTGATACGTGCTAATCCGCGAATTGCACCTGCGATTAAAGCCGATGCGTTTTGACGAGTTTGAATTCCCTGATTTTAAGGTTAAAATATGAATTATATAAAACTACTGCGGCTCCACCAGTGCCTATCACATTAAGTTACGTTCAATGTTATATGATTGAAAGATTTGCAAAATTAGGACCTCATTTCTTCTATTAAAACCAACACGTTTTGATTACATGTACCACCAACTTATGTTCCACACAAAGTGGGTCTCATATCATCCGGGTTGGGGAATTGACCCAGTTTATTAATTTTACATAAAGTAGCCATCTATATATATAAAATAGAAAACGACTCCATCTTGGTGGCTGGCTGGCTGGCCTCCTTGGGCTGTGATTGGCCACTCACACCCCCCAGGAGCGTTAGCTCCGTGGGGAATAACAAGGTCATGAATCTTTTTAAATTTGCCCCAGGCCACAAAACTGTGAAACAAGTTTTCCGTCTTCCATCCGGGATGGATCCAGGTCATATAGCGCCATCTTTTGGAGACAAAAGACAGCAAAATCTAACTCCTGATTGCATAAAAAGGGGTTAGCAAATCAAACAACAATTTTACCCGGTCAAAGCCGGGTATTACCGCTAGTTGTTGACAAAATAGCTATAAGCGGACAATAGTTGTTTTATCAAGATATGTTAATTTCAAAATATAGACGATAAAATAGATCTCAAAAGGACGATTTTTTTGTATGTAAACAGATTTTGTTTTTTGTACATTCCAAAAAAAACCGAACATTTATTCAAACAATAATTGTTTTTTTAGTTAAAACAATTACACAAATACGCTTCATATTTCTAATTATGCTTTCATTTATTTTATTTGTATTTAATTATTTTTACATATTGTAGATTTTCCGCAAAAGCCTTCCCGGATAATAGGGAAAATCTATAAATAAATATAAAATAGAAAACGACGCCATTTTGTTTTTGAGGCTAACCAATCCTGTTGGCGTTTGTTTGCTTGCTTGCTTGAGCTTGGCAAGTCCGTACGATTGGCCGTTCGTGACACACCCCCAGCAGCGCGAACTCCGTGGGGAATAACAAGGCCATACATCTTTTCTAATTTGCCCCGGACCATAAAACTGTCAAACAGGTTTTCCGTCCCCCATCCGGGATGTATCCAGGTCATATGGCGCCATCTTTTGGAGCCAAAGGCAGCTAAATATAACTCCTGATCGCATTTAAGGGGTTAGAAAATCAAAAAACAATTTTTACCCGGGCAAGGCCGGGTATTACCGCTATTACTTTATAAATTCAATTTAGATCAATGCTTTTTTTTCCTTCGCTGATTTATTCTGACAAAATTTAACACCAATGTCCTGCATTATTTTTATTATACATGTTGATACAATGTTGATGGTGTTATGCTGCACTTGATTTCAAATGTATATTTCGTATGACCCAATTTGCTCGGAGAGCTTTTTCAACGCCGCATTTTTTGGTCAAGGTTATTTCCTCGTTGCAGATGAAAGGGCCATTATTTATGGGCCGTTATATTGTTGCTAATAACCTCCGGTTAGATAGTGGAAGCTGAAGGCTTCTTCTTTAAATGGGTGCGGAAGATGGCAAGCTGTTTTAATGCAGAACGCTGATGGTATCCTCCGTACATTTAATTCTTGAATAAATTTCCGAAATTTTCTATCATCGGCAAGTGATAAGTTACAGACGTGGAAGGAAATTATTTTTCTCCTTCGACCGAATAATTTTTTATTTCATCCCAAGCTGCTGATTGGCCCACTGGCATCGGCAGGAGCCCTCCCGCCCATGCATTTGTGAGCGGAGTAAAATAATCGAGTGTTTTAAAGTGAATCCGTAATTGCCTGGCTAAATCGGAATAAAGGCGTTGCAGAGCAGCGCCATTATTGATTCGTTCATCCGAAGGTGTAAAAAGTGAAATAAAACTGCAGGCAAGCATCGCGGCCATGCTCCGCATCCTACGTCTCGCGGGTAAATGAGTTGAAAATGCAAATCTGACATCTTTGTTGTGACCCTTGAAAATCGTGTTTGGAATTGAGATTTCGGTACTCGCAAAATAAACTGCTCGGAAAGAATCTTAGGTATACCGCTTTTTGGTATGACGATCTTCTCACTCGATGAAGGACAAGCGTCCTCTGCTGGTAGATCCTTCGCGAGATAGCGCCACCTTGCAATGTTTGTTGCATCAATGTTATGGCAACACAATTTTTGACCGAAGATTATATCGAACAAGAGGTTGGTGCCGCTATTTACACGCACTAAAATAGTTTATGTTCATGTACGTATCAGGTGTTGATGAGGTGGAGGAACCTCCGATGTCCTCCTAATCTGAGAATTTGAGACTTGAGTGATGTCGTTTTGTTGACCTCCTATCGTCAACCCAGAAAATCACAAAGTCCAAAATGGCGTCATAGCATGGTTTGAGTTGGGTCTGACGCTGAGGGATTTCGGAACTTGGGCATAATTTATGGACCGACATGTCGAGGTTACATATACACGTACATTGAATGCTTCGATGTTCACGATCCGGATTCAACATGTGTGTTTACACAATTCGTCATTCGATAAGATGGCGCTCGGACTTACAAACAACACGTTTCGAATGCATTGTTGGAGAAACGACACCGTCACAAGATAAACATACAGTATAACCTTATTTATAGCGTGATTCACCGAGACATAACAAACATTGCTTAGAATCTGGTGGCATAAACTTTTTTCCCTTGCACTTGGCGTTAGATATAGCTTTAGGGGTAGTGTATTTGTCGCATAAAAAACGTCGGAATGTGTCTAGGCTTGCTGACGGCGGTGACACCTCTGTTCTATTCTTTTCTTTAACAATTTCTCGGGCATGCCCGCCAATATTTTTGCACCTTCCTGTAAACAATGTCACGCCGTTTCTCAGGACGTGGGTATGTAAGCAGTTTCTCACTTGGTCGTTATATCACACCGGAAATGCCACGCTGTTATACTCCGTCTAACGTACCTTGTACCTATCTGGAATTGTGATTCAGCTACTGTATCAATTGGGTCGTTTGAACAGGTGTCGTTTGGATGATTTTCCAACAGGATTTTGAAGATATTTTTGCTCATCTTTCAAAATATTTACAGACCTTATCGTATGTGTGTATGCACGACGAAGCTTCAGACATATGAGTGCGGTGTGCGGGGCTGCAACTTGACTCTGAAAGAGGTAATGAGAGGACAAATAAGAAACATCAAGTGTTCATAGAAGCCTGCTTACATGTGTTTCAAGTTTAAAAATCGTCAATTGTTCAATAAAGCGCAGCCATCCTGTAATTTTTTGCTCCATTTCATTGCACCAGTTTTAATAAGATTTAATATACAATATACTTACTGAATATTAAATCTTCTTAGTTTGTTTTTCTCTTCTTTGACTAGCTTTATTAATATGGCGATTGTGTCGCTATATGGTTCAGATTATTTGACTTCCAAAATCTATAGAGCAGTGATTCCCAAACATTTTAGGAATTTAACCTATTTTTAGAATGGCAGACATTTGTGATCTTATACATCTTGTGGATCTGATCCTATAGTTCAGACCAAATCTGTATTATTTAAAAAAAATGTCATAATACACCGCTCATTTAAAAATAAGTTTCATCAGCCATGTTTTCCAGATTTCCTCCACAGATAACAGATCTCGTCTGTTCTTTTTCCGAATCATTTTAAAAAGAAATCAGTTTGCGACGTACCAATGGACCTTATTGGCATGGGGTCTTGGCATTGATGGTCTATAGATCATATGAAGAAATTTGAATAAATAAAAATGGAATTATAATTTTTAAATGAGTTAGTATGGCTATATCCCACCCTAATAATTATTACCATCGTTAGAATGACATGCTACCACATGCTACAATTTCTGCTTTGAAGTATTTTCGAAGTTTCTGATCATGGAGGACTGCAATATCCACTTTTTACATATTTGTATAGTGCTTGAATCTTGTAGAAATTTCGATTGCTGTACTTCGAAAGAAATTTAAATTGAATCTTTCAAGAAAACGACATGGGTTCTGTTAATTGAAATTCCTACCACCACACTCAGTTTTCCTAATCATTCCTGCGCTTAGCTAAATTTCTTCTGTATTTCCTGCAAATGCTTTCATCTTATATCCACATGCAGTGGTGCACGAGAGCGCCCATTGGTTCGTTTCGAGCTTGCACAGAGAAAGCTTTTGAAAGCGTTATCGTAAGTGCGCAACGAAGATGTTTGATCGCTGAAAATTAGCTAGAGTGCGTATATTATACAGTATTTATTATGCCTTGGTTGAGCTATCATTTATCCCTGTCCCCCCCCCATATCCCCTATCCCCTCTTCCGGTCCCCTAAAACTGCCTGCGCTTTGAAATCCGTCGTAGTTCGTTGCACGTGCCTAAGTGTTATTTGTATCGACTCCATTATTTCGTTAAGAATTCTCCCAAGTTATTAGATAAGAGGGCCATCATGCATGATTCATATTTTTATTGTTTTTTCCTGTTGCGGGGATTCAGATTGGTGCTTGTTCGTATTATATATGAAATGGCGTATGGCTCTTCTCGGGAAACTAAGATGTTTTGATCTGAATCCGTGACCCAGACTGAAAACGCGCCTCTTTTGTTTTTATCCCCATTTTGAGCGATGGAATTCGCGCCACAATAGAATCAGTTCTCCATTGCAAGTTCGCCATCAGCATGCGCAGAACGTTGTCGGAAATCACGTGAGGCTGACGCGAGGACGTACCATTAAATCTGTTCCGGCGATGTATTGACTCGGTGGGTTTAATGCTTTCATAGGCCAGGAGCCACATCTCCATGCATGTCTTTTGGTAAACAGATGTGGCTCCGGGTTCCCTAGAGTGCAGAGCACCGTGGTGCAGAGTATGAGATGCTCTCATGCAGAGCCATCTAGCGGCGTCTTTTGCGAGTGATTCTTGTATACGACCTTACGAAGCGCCTCCTAGCAGGATCGAGGTAGCTGTCTTAAAGGGTCTGCTACATAATTTTCGTGAAACACCACTAAATTGTCGTATACTTACCGTAGGATTAAATAGTCGAGTTTGTTCTGAAACTTAGATTTTCCATATTGTATGTAATAATATTGCATTCAAGGTACAATCTCTGTTCTGTTCTTAGATTTTTGTAAGAAATTGGTCAAATTTTGCGACACGGCTTTCCTTTGTGGATGGCATTGTATCGTTCAACACGCCGCGTACAATGTGGAAAAATAAACCAGTACATGTACACAGTCGCACTGATTAAAAAAAATCCTAAACCAAAACGGAAAGTCCTTCTGTTATCATACCGGCATATTCCGTATATAGGCTGTGATTGAACAAATTGTTTACCATGGAAAACAATGCATTTTCTGCATCCAAGTGGTTTTTTTTGTTAATCAAAGTACATTGTACCAAAGCAAAGCTGGTGGGAAAAAAAATACCATTTGTGGCACTTGAAACAGTCTGGTGTAAAACTGGTATATGCTGTACGTTTCGAACCAAAGACAAGGTATTTCATATACAGTAAACCGGTTATTTAAGTCTAATAACACGTTTAATAGCGCTGATTTTGGTTGCACTGCCTGCGAGTTGGCATCACGTGATTGCAATTAGCATCAGAGATTTCCTTGCCACGATTAATTAGACCCATTATCGCTTAAATCATTTATAGTGTGAGCAAAAAAAATGGCAACGCAACAAAACTCGAAGTTTATTGGACAAAATTCTTCTACTTGTATATGCTTCTGATGTATTGTTTTTGTTTTGATTTCTAACATTATTATTCAGACGCAAGTTTAAAGCCTGCGTGCATACGATAAGAGACGTGCTGCTAGGAGGCTTAGCTAAGGCAAACCCTAACTAGGGAATAGCGTACGGCACTTTATAGCTCGGATCGTTGGGGGAGACACGCTCGGTTCGCCAAATTTATGGCCTACCTGACATTAACTTTCTCATTCAGGTGATAGACGCAATAAATTGGGCGAATTAACAGGCTGTAACGAACGTGAAAATGAACGGCCTGGATTATACAGGGTGCCCCATTGTCCCCATTGTGGGATTACAGGGAATGGCCCCTCGTCCATTTCGGTAAAGCGCCATAATGTACCACCCGAATAATATGGACTCGTTGTGGCATGCATGTAGGTGGCGTTGAAAGCTGGTCTTTGCACCTTTTTATTGCCCCCTATCACAATAAATCTGCCGCAGTTATTTTGATCCCTACCTGAGAGGGGGAAACCTCTTTTATTGACCCTAACTATTTTAAAACCTGCAGGCATAGGATGTGTCATACTTTGATATTAAAAAGCCAAGGGAAGCCCTCCTGCGGTCTACTGCCTAAATTACCCCAAATGTTCCTTGGGTGCAAGTACCTTTTCACCTGTGTTGTACACAAAATGTCCGGTAATGTGGCTGTTACTAAGCGCATACACAACATTGATTCGTGTTGATAAAAGCTGTTTTGTTCATTGCTTATGGTGAAGTAGGTGGCGCCAGTAGATAAGATTATCGTACGTGTCGTAACGAATTAGTAAGTATTCATAAAATTTCTGTTTTTTATTTTTAAATTGAATTCCTTTATCTCACGTGATGAAAAACATCCCATTACCTAAGAAAGGAAACAAATACATTCAGGTTTAAACCTAGCTGAAAGGAAAACGCACTGTTTTTTCATTTCTTTGAAATGGAGAAATCAAATTTTTAGATATCGGCTATGTATGGTTGACTGGTTTTTCCCGTTGAATGAATAGGGGGATAAGTAGTTTTCTTTAATATTTTAAATGCGCGTGTATTTGTTGAAATTACTATCAAGCTATATTTACATGTACATGAGTTGTATAAAATGTTGGTTAATTAGTAAATCGGAACCTTAGATGCACAATAGACCTGTGCATCATAATATTTTATTTACAAATTGTATAATGTGAAAATCTGCAATCACAATAAACTTTAATAAAGTGGGACCAAGTCGCACTGAAATTAGTAGTTTTAAGTTTAAAATATGCTGTATGGAAATTACAAAGGTTACTAGACAAGAATATTGTTGCCATTGAGGGTCCTGCATTTTCTTATTGTTTAAAGTACATGGAATTTGCAACTCGAGTTCCAAAATGGACGCGTAAATTGATAAACATCAAGTAAAAAACCTTGATGTATCAAAACCTGGAAGCTTTTCCTACGTTTGCCTACGCCTCTCTTAAGACGCTTTTTGAAGGCTACAAGAAAATCGATTAGTTGCCCCGTGTTCGTTATAGAAATCGAGAAAACGCTGGTCTGCTCAGTAGATATTGTTGTTCGTTTGGCTTACATACACGATTTTCGCATTAATCCAAAGATTAATCGTGTTGAAGCGTTGCTCCCAGTTTGCCGAACGGTGCATGCGTCTAGAATTGAGATTGCCGAACGCATCCAGAACAGTGGACCAGATGCCCACTCACGACTGCGGAAAAGTTAAAAATAACACTGCAAATTCGCTCATTAGCATATATCGTAAGCCCGCTCTTAAACGGCTGAAGAATCATAATTTATTCAGCAGCGAGAGAGTTCGTTATATACGTTTCGTGAATGCATGATCTAAGATAACACCCTGTAAAGAGGAAAAAGGCTGGGAAGAGTTGAATATGTTAGCAATGAAATTCAAGCTTTAATTAAGGTACATATTAAATAAGTGGCAAAATCATCTTCTACTCGCCTTGTAATAATGCGAGGTAATAACCTGAACAATTAAAGAGGAGAGATTTTGAGAAAACTACGGTTCAGAGGCGTGCTTCAGGATTTTCTCACCAAACGTATAAAATTTGCAAATTGCGTAATTTATTCAAGCGTTTTTGTTTTTTTCTTCTGCATTTTTTTCTTTACTACGAATCGTTTTTTTCAATATGTCAAGCTTTTGTTTACATGGATTCACGTTTTAATTTGCTCACAAAATTTTCCCAAGAGTACATATACAGTATACAGTATATGTAAATTGTGTTAATTATTTTTAGCGTGTAAAAACGAAGTTCACCTTCTTAGAACACGAACGTTATTGCGTGCTTATTAAACCAAGCTGAGAATATTATTACACATATTGTATTTAACTCTTCACTTTCAGTTTTTCAGAAATTTCCACGAGTAAATTATTTATACTGCATTAGTCTTTTATAAAATGAAAGCTGATTTTATAGTTTACCATAACAGTTCAACATGTTAAGTTAAGAAATTGTATTAAACCCAGCCTGGATCAAAGGGATAAGGACAAAAGAGTTATGAACTCTATTTTTAAAAAATCTGTCTATCTTAGGTTTATGTAGACGAATCCTGGATTAAAATTCAATCGTTACTAAGTACTAAGAGGCTAAGGATTAACTATACACTGTACTTCAGAAAGATATATTGCTTTTTATGGCGCGTTGACGATTCCATTTCTGATATCGTAAATACCTGTAAGTTTGAAAATGAGACTGTGGTGATACCAGTGACAAGTCAATAGGGGTACTCGGATAGATGCTTTACGAAGTGTACTCATGCAGTCGTGAAGTATCCTATGCACATGTATAATCGACTTTAATCACCACTTGCCCTAATGAACTTTTATTAAGGTTTCTTTATAAATCTTTACGTCAAACAAATGTATCACGACATCACGACTGCCATATTACGATTCGTAAAGCATATTTCTGAGTTCCGGTAACAAATATTTGAAATCCTTTTAAATTATACAGTGTGTAGAAGGAACTACATGTACAGTATACAGTGTATGTAGCGATCACAAAAGAGCCACGGTATCGATGGGACTTTCATTGAGTCATTGACGTAAAGATTTATGACGAAGGCAAGTGATGATTAAAGTTTCATTTAAAAAACAATGGAAATGTTTAAATTATTATGGCAACTTGATTGTAAAGAACTAATGCAAATGTTTTTGTTTGACCATAACGAAATATGGTCATAAAGCGACATTTCAAAATTAATTTTGGGTAATCCTTTAAGTTTTCATAAAAACCGTTGACTAGTAATCTAAGATGCGTCATAGAATTAATAAGTCCTGCGTTAGACAAATATTAGAACAAAAGATTACTTGAATCATCGAGTACAGCCTTCGCGTAAGCTTCGTCATAATTAATTTCTTGATGGAAAAGAATTAAGGCAAGAAAATATATTTTCTAAATTGAATTTATCAAACTTAGTCTGTCAATTTTCCAGAACACACTGTAGTTGAAATTCGAACAAGCTGCATCCAGCAGTTTTTGCATTCTCCAAATACATGTAAATGCAAGTTTTTCTTTCTGTAAATTAAAATAGGCCGTTATACTCTTTAAAATACAACATCCACTTTTTTTATTTTTTGTCGTTTAATATTCCCTGCCACGCGTTTCGGGTCTAGACCTACATTGACATTTTTACGGTCCGGCATAAACTTTTGGCCTAGGGTGCCATGTTAACGTTTCAAGGTTGTTCCATCAAACCGAAATTAATTTACGCCTTTGCGAGTATTCGGGTATCCTTGACAAGGTGTTTCTCGCCTTCAGTTTTAGGGTTAAGTCTTCCCAAAACACCTTTACCGCAACTCTGTGGGTGGGTCATCTTGACATTAGCGGTGGTTTCTCTTTGTACAAACCCAATAGTTGTCCCGTCGCCAGAAAAATGGCAGCTATTAATCTACATGTAGATAAGGTTATGTTTTTTTGTGCAATATATACTTTAAATTAGAGAAATTGAAACTGAAAAAAAATTCAAGTTTTTTGTCCACAGAGGTCGATTAATTACTTCAGTTGTGCCGCCAAATGACTAGGATATGTCGGACCTTGAAAATTGAGAGATGGAAACGATTATTGGTGGGCTTTAAGTGGTGTACAATGCCCAGCCCCCCTTCACTTAGCTTCTCGTTCAATTAAATATCTTTATTTGAATCGTTTTCGAGCGATTTTAATCGATACAATGAATTTTCCTGAAAAAGGGGGGTTACTTTTTAGGGTCCGTTGGAGATATGGCTTCCAACAGGCGCATAATTAGCAGCCATTTTTAATGTCTGCCATTAAAAAACACGCGAAATGTATTAAGTTAGGTTTGGTTCGTTTATATACCCCTATAAAATGGCAAATGGTTTATATTTATAGAGACTTTAATGCAGCTTAGTGCTTTCTTAATATCATTATGCTCCAGAAGCTGTTTACAATTAACTATCCATTAGGAAAATTGTCTGTTGATGATATAAACTGGTAATTGGGGAACCGATTAAAACTAACATTTCGGAAACCTGTTGTCGATCCGAGTGATATATCATCACGCTATAATGTCACTTTAAAATTCCCTTCGGTTCATTTAGAAAACTGAAACTGCGCTTTTATATTCTATAAAACTTAATTTCCATTATGGTTCTGCTGGCTTTTAGAAATTAATTCAGATTAAAACTCGAGACGAAGGTTAAAAATTTAAAAGTAGGGTTTTATTGTACTCGACAAGGACGAAAAACTTAAAATGAATACAGCGTGACCACTTAACTACCCATAATGCAGCCGGATTGAGTGATAAAAATGAAATGATTTCAAGTCTTGAAATTTGTGGAATTTACTGAAAAAAAAATTTGAAGCCGGGTTAATTATATTCAATTCTAAATCATGTTAATCATTTGTATGAACGTGAGCATAATTCCACTGCCATGTTTTTTGTCTTTTCGAAGTTGAAAACTTGTACACTGTACATAGTTTTTTCTTCATATCTGTATGCACAGGTGTATGCTTAACCTTTACCTTCTTTAGTGGTTTAATGATATCATGTTTATATATTTCGTTGAGGAAATCGTTTGCATAATCTTCCTTGTCCGGTTTCTTGGTAAAAAAACATTTAGCGACATAACCCTCTAAGCTTGATGTATTAAAAAAGAGCAATACAGAATTTGACCAGGCACTGACCCGCAATTTCATTTCTTTTCTTCAAAAAAGTAGTCCTTATATACAGTTATACGACGCTGTCACCGGAATGCAACATTTATAATCTTTTTTTTTATTATTTTCAAGTTAACGTTTTTATGGCTTACATATAAACAGAAACCATGTTTTCTTATTTATTTAAACAAGAGCTTGTTTGTTATTTGATATAACCGACAAATGAACGAATCTGTTCCTAATGCCGTGGCGCTGACGAAGTTAAGCTGCTTGTGTAATACTCGTTAAACTATCGACGAGTTAATAAAATTCGTACGTGTAAACGGTGTATTCTTTTGCTAAAAGCTCACATACTGTACATGTCGATGCTATTTTAAAAAGATATCTTCAAATTATGTCTAAAATGGGACAGTAACTGAATTTGACTTAAGTTCTTTCGAGACACCCTGTAATGAACGTATTTACTCAAGGAATTGCTAAAACGCTATGCTTGTACCTGTATATGGTGTAACCATCTAAATCTAAAAAGATTTTTGACTCGTAGAGGAAAATCTGTATCAAAGTTTCTACATTACAGAATACAGTATGTTACGTTATCAGCAATATTTATTGAAGAGTTTTTTTAAAATCTATCATCATTACTGGTAGATTCTTACAATATGTATATATCGATACGAAGTGATGTGATTTACAATTGAAGTGGCCTTTCAGGTTTTGCTTCAACGAGGGTTAAAGATACTGTATAGAACACTAGCATAACTCATTCGATGCAACGATGTTGGAGTAAATGTTCGTGTTATTTTTAAAACCCGGTTTTCATTTTAAGTATAGGTGGATCCAATTATGCTTATCCCGCATCCCTATCATCATTTTCAGCCTTTTTTTATTCGTAAATTGCATTTGACGCCATGGCAACTACAAACGATGGAATTGCCCAGAGAGAGCGAGAGCGAGCTGTTCAACCTAAATACTTATATTCTGATACAAAAATTCATTAACTCGAGATGGCATGTAATTATCTTCGGAATAACCATGCATTTTTTGTACGAAGGTACTGCGTCGAAAATGATAGCTCGAAAAGTGACAGATGTTTGGAAAATGCAAAGTATTTAATTTGCAGGCGCGCATAATGAGCGAGATGAAGCAAGTGTAACGTTACGAGTGACTTATGGGGGATCCTCTCTTCGTAAGTTTCAAATTGTGTTGCCTTAAAAAAGTGCATTAATTTTTTGTGCACTTTCTGTACGAAGATATTGCAACCATTTGGAAAAATGAGTTTATTTGGAACGCCAGCGGTTTTTGTTATTAAATATTCCGCTCCGTCATCAGAAATATCCTCTTCGTAAAACCTAATTTTATCTTTGGGATTTTAATAGTTTTAATAATAAGTTTTACGTTCTGTTAATGGGCAGCGACTGCGCGGACCGTTAAAAGCATCGAAAATAACGGGCACCTCTTTATTTTAGCCCAAACGCTGCGAATAAGCTGGGAAATTCATAAATTTTATAGGTCTTATATTTTTCCTAATGAAAGTTTATAGGTCGTTAAAATGGTGCCCTCCGAAATTACATTAGAGAGGGAAATTCGAGGGCAATTAGGATTTAGCATTATAACAAATGAAATTCAGAGTTATGCATTTATAAGTTAAATGTTATTTATTGTATTTAATTTTGCTTGTCGAGAACTTAAGCTGCCGCGCTAACGCTTCCACATTGCTGTTAAAACACTGAAATTGCTATTAGGAATCAGGTATCTTTTATTTCAGTTTGCTATTTGGAAACGTTTTCCTTTAAGAAAGGACTGTGACCCCTTAGCTCGTGACCTTCTTCCTCTTACATATCTACATTGCTTCTACAGTATATATTTATAAAACGTTAATTTTTGATTACACGACGGATTTTAACGAATATAATGCATATACAATTTTTGCATTATTGCCAAATAGGTTAATAGCAAATTGCACACTTATACTTGGCCCTGGCATTCACATGCTTTTCTCATGTCCCGTTTCGAAACTATACATGTGTATATGCAGTGCATATTTGAAGCACTAGCTCTACTGTATGTCAACATCTCATTGATTTCAGTTGTACATGTATTCATATCCACTGCAGTCGCTTGTAAAGACATTTCCTGCATTTACCGTTAACGGGGTCTTGGGATATTTTCTTCATTTTTTAAGATGACTTAATTTCAGCAGAAAGCCAAGCATCTACCGAAATGATTTTTTGATAAACGCATGTGGGTACATTTCTCGAGAAATAAATTTGACTTCAGGATTATTATCTTATTATATTCATTTAGATTTCCAACTGTCGTGTAATCCCTGAATATTTATCCTTATCATCAGCATGAATAATAATCCGCATCAATAATGATGACTCCGACATTCATAGCTTTAAATTACTTCCACTTCTGTTTCAAGCTGAGGAATTCAGTAACATAAGACATCTTATATCAACCGAGTGGCATACGAGAAAAAATCGATTTATATAAAATATTACTAGATTTATTTTTTCTCTCAACCAAAGCAGAGATGGCCGTTAATCCGAATGCGCAAATTAGCCAAAATTTATAGTAATGGATACGACAAATCAACATACAGTAGTTGATTCCAGCTTTTTCTACTACGATTTACCCTTTGAAAAACCAGTGCCTATTGTTCTTTGAAATTATTTTCATTACGAATCACGTACGCGTTTCTTACTCTTTTCCGCTCGCATTCCCCGTATATTATATCAACGAAGAAATTGTTTGTTAAGCTTGTTCATCTATCTCAAGCAATTCGGTGAAATTTCCGAAAAAAAAATTCTCAATGATCTCGTTTCACCCGGTGAAACGTTAAAAGTTGGCTTCTTAACATTTCCCAACAGCGCTTTTCCAGCAAAGGCAGCTGGCAGTTTTCAACGCATTTTTTGTTGGTTAATGTGCCTTTTATTTTGGCGCATGATAATTAAGGAAAAGATTGTTCTTGTTTAATGCTCGCAGATAAGATGCCTCGTTTCTGTAAACGAAACGAAGACGAGTCTGCACGACGCACAATTTTCGCGATGATAAGCATCTGAAATTTGGAAATTTTATTGGATGTAACGTAGCATTTTCATCTGAGCTTTTTACCCGTTTGGTGCAATTAAACTGTGGCCGAATGGCTTAAATCCGTTTTCATTACTGATTTGTAGGTGTAAACAAGTGTTTACAAATGAGCGCCAGTGTCTCGTTTATTATAGGTGTAAACGGGTCAGGCGACAATTAAAAACTGCTCGTTTTATTGCGCGTCGGATGTGGTTTTAAAATGCCGGACGTGCTAAAGGGGACCAGGAGATTTCAATAAAACCCCCAAGAGACGGCAACTGCATGGGAGGTTGGTTTGAAAATTTGCAGAAATTATGGGACACTTTTACGACCGGATATTAGATAGAAAATGGATCCTTTGATGGACATTTATCTTGGGACGTGTGATTCCTAGATAAAAAATTCCCTCGCAGAATTGTTGTTCGTTAATGAATCTGCATTATTAATATGTATGTTCATGGATATTACAACATTATCGTAAGATTTCGGCTCGCAATTATCCTGGGGGGGGGGGGGGCTATGGGAGGTAGGGTAATATTGCTATATTTTTAGTATGCAGTACTTAATTGTACACAATGACAATTTTGTGACATAATAGACCGGGTCGCATATAATGTACACGTATATTGCTGCAAGCATGTATAGGATCCTCACAAAGATACACATATATATACTGTATATTCATAGCTATTAAGTTGAAACTGCGTAATGTATCGACGATATTATCTAATGTATACATAGAAATTGGAATCTACGAACTCGACGCAACTTTAAATATTTTTGTCACAAGCAGCCAAGGTTCGTGTCAGTGGAATATTGGTTTTTAAAAATCTATTTTGTAACCAAACAAAGGAACGTGACGAAGTTGCTGCTGATGGGGAAAACTACACAAGCCATAATGAGAATATTGGTTGTTTCAAGTCTATCGAATTTGCGTAACGAATTGATGTGTTATAGTTCTCCCACCTGATGTTGCGTGCATGCATGTATTTAGCTCGGTTTCATTTCTGAAAAGTCCAACCCAAGAAAGCTACGTGCATGTATGGTTTTGTGAAAGTGCACTGCAAACTGCTCTCAATAGATAAGGCCTCAATTTGAATACTTTATGTACCCTCTCATGTTCAGGTATACCAATCATTCCACCTACCGTAACGGTATACGCGAGCTCGGAGGCTTCATTTTTAACCGCAAAAGGCAAAAATATTGACCGTGAGTATTGACCTCTAGATTTGTTTCAAGAATACATATCTTGAAACGGATGACGCATGAAGTGACCCAGTGCGGTCTCGAATAATAGCTCGACATAAATCAATACACGGCAACTGACTTTTGCAATTTTATCTCGCGCTTCTTTGTTTCAAAATCCGATAGTCAATGTCTCCGTATAGATGCACTTTCGGTCCCGTGTCATGCCATATACCTGACTATAGGATGCAATGTCGGAAATCCATACTGAAGTTCGTGGATGTATCGGTACGCGAAAATATGTATTTGAAGCCTGCAAATACAGCTGCAGCTGGAAATAGATTTTCTGGGTCCCCGTAATTGAAATTGTACCGGGCCGCTTTTGAAGCCAAATCATAACTATTTTCAAACAGTTTGATACGCGTTCTTTGAAATGGATTCTGCTATGAGTTCAATTTGAGATGATGGCTCGGCTCATAAACGCTGTCGTTGGGCCTAAGCAGTTTTCGGTTTGGGTTTCCAAATGGTGAGGGTCGTGAAAGGGACCCTCTATTTTTGCCCATTAATGTAATGCATCTTCCTTGAAAAGTACGATAAAATGGCAAGAAAAGGAATCAGTTGCATTTGGAGGAAGCGCGATGGGTATGGCTTCACAAATGGGCAAAATGAACTCATTTTTTGCCCCAAAATGTCGCCCGTGTTTGAATTGGCGAATGGCGACGCCATTGACAGTTTTGTGGCCTGATGGCAGTAGAGCTTCTGCTTTTCTGGAATGGCTTTTAGCCATTACGGGGCCATTTCTTTTGCCATCAAGTGCTTGTTTTAGAGTTCTCCTTCAGTACACATGGAAATGGATCTAATTTATTTCTGCTATTTTGTTTAAGAAAACCGGAGAAGTCGAGGCTCAACGAGCCCATTTGTTCTGCCGTGGATATGTTTTAAATTTGCTCTTACACGGGGATCGTATATAGGGCGCGTTTATAACCTGGCTAAGAGAGCTCGTTTTAATTGACTTTGATTCGAAATTACGTCGTTTAATGCCTAATGTCGATTTGCGATACACTTTCTCGTTGAAGTAATGCATTCCCCGATGCGAGTAAACTGTTATGTGTCCTGCTACGAAATGCATTAATACCTGCGAGAACAAGTCAGCCCTGCTGTTTATCAGCTTTTATAGAATTAAGGGAGGGAATGAAACGTTTTTGGATATTCGTACGCCTTAGATGACTGTGATGGTCCCTCTATTTAATCGGTACGTGAAATGTAACGCCATCTTTTAAGAATATTCCTAATTATAACTTGCCTTTATGCGTGACATTGACTCGCGATATCACGTTAAATGGGATTGTTTGTATCAAATGGCAACAAAGGCGATGCAAAATAAAGATGTACAATTAACACGAACAATTGATAAGATCCTCAGAAATTACCGAGCGATCTACCTCTTGTTTCACATAGGAAATGTGGCATTGTATTTTATTATGGTGCCTTTCGTACATCGGTGCTTAAAATTGGTTAAGCTTGTACATATATGTTCTTCCATTGGTATCACGCAGGATCATTGACCCTCGGATATCGATATCAATGTTTTTGTTCGAAAATCTATAAAATTATAATGTATGTAAATGATGCATATGATGTGAAGGAGAATTTGGAAGTGCAAGTTTTTTTTGCTATTTCACCGCTAAGCTGCTGAAGATTCAGCAAATCCGTTTGTCTGCCAAAATAGCTGGATGAGGAATAACTGCACGCACATGTTATTCGAGTACTGATCTAACGGGAAACGAATATAGCGTAGCCAAACTCGTGTTTTTTTTGTGTGGTAAATCTGTATCTGTCATACGCAATGTCGAATAAATGTCAGTGCCAGAGTATAGCTGCCATTGGAAATGTGTCAGTTATTCATTCCTTTAACATTAGCATATTAGCCGAGGCGCCGTTAAATTGGATTGCCATATTTATGATTGAAACCTCCTTGATAATCAAATTCAATGCCAATCATTTCTGGAAATTGCTAGGAAAGAAGCGGTATTGGACGTGGAAGAGAGCAAACCTGGAAATTTACAAAAATAATACCAATATAGGGCAAAACTGCCTCCTTATTGTATTTTAAATTGAAATTTGTAGATATTATCTTTGCTGCTATGTTAAGCGAGTCAATATGCTTTTCACGATTGGGTTCTGACACCATGCCATGGAATGTAATTTTTGTTTTATATTACTTTTTATTTCGTGGTGGGCCTGATGTCGTGCAGAATGGTTCCTTACTGTGAGACAGTGGTGTGGGTGAAAAGAAAACAAAGGTTTATTCAGTCCTTCGCAATAAAACAATGCGCTGTTCAAATCTCAGGCGCGCGGCACCAGCAATCTTCACTTGAGATACTACGGTCCCGGCGACTCTCGCTTCCAACTCGCGTGGTCCTCCACCCCTCTGGTGACTGCCTCCCTCTCCTTCTCGAAAGTCTCTGGGCACGGGCTGTGGTCTGGAACAAACACGCTTACGGTTGCAGCATACACTCACAGGATTCACTGTCCGAATCTTCAAAACTGGTGTAGCTGCGGTACACGTCGATAACTC
>JAQGBX010000389.1:0-37749 GCA_034698745.1 Megaphyllum sjaelandicum | reverse complement strand
CGCTAATCTTGGGCATGCGCAGTGACACAAAATCAATGATAAAGACAATATGGCGACGAAAAACGAGGCTGCTAAGCTGCTACGGATTATTAAATCGCGTCAATTTTAAAATCATAAGTCAGTAGAATTTTATAGCAGAGTACCCCCAGACCTGGGAATGGAAAAGTCATTAAACTTGGAAAGTCAGGGACGAATGGTTTATTTTGAAAAAAAGTCAGGGAAAGCCAATTTTCTAATGTTGTCACAATCCAAATTTAATGCTTATATGTGGTTAAGACGTATTTACAAATTTCTCAACAGTTTATGAGGACAAACTTGGACAATTTGCAAGATTTCCAAGCATAAATGTTCAAAATTTTCAACGTTTTTCAAATATAGATTTCTAAAATTATAAACAGTTTCCGAGACAGATTTTTACAATTTTTAAACAGTTTTAAGAAGACAAACTTGCACAATTTTCCACATTTTCCTAGCACAAATTTTCAAAATGTTACAACTATTCTTAATACAAATTTGCAAGATTTCCGACCTTTTTCAGCACAGATTTGTTCATTTAAATTCATCCATCGTTTCAAATATCATTTCTAGTGAAAACAGGGAGTTTTTAGTGTTCCAGCTTAAGCAGATATGCAATTGCCAGGCTCTGTACTTGGGTGAGGCAATTTGTTGGAAAGTTCTTGCATGTTAACACAAGTGTTTAAACGCCTTGTCGAAACTGATAATTGAAACAAATCAGGCAGAAATCAGGGTACCTTCAGACTTGGAAAACTTGGAAACGTCTGGGAACTTGTAAATTGCTTATTTTGAAAAGTCAGGGAAATTCGACGTAGTTATGTTGTTGCATTCCAAAATTAATGCTTCTTCATGGTTAGCTCAGGGCTTATTTTCTGATTACAAATTTGCAATATTTTCCACGTTTTTCGAGTACAAATGTGCAAAATTCTTCACGCTTTTCGAGGACAAAATTGAAAAATTTTCCACGTTCTCCGAGTTCAAATTTGCAAAGTTTTCCCCGTTTTCAGAGTGCAAATTTGCCGAACGTTCCACGTTTTCCGTGTGAAAGTCAATACAATTTTCCACGTTTCCCGTGGAAAAAATGTAAAAAATTCCCCTTTCCCAATACAAATTTGCAACATCTTCCATGCTTTTCGAGTACTTTTTTTTGTAAATTTTTCTTGCATGCATGTTCATTTTCAAAATTGTCATTAGTAATTTTTGACAATGCCATTCATGGTCAGGGAATTTTTTTTTTAAGCCTGGAAGTCAGGAAAGTTGAAAATGAAATTTCTGGGGGAACACTGCAAATGTTCAAGCCCTTAATTTTTGTTGTTCTACGTTTTGTGTATAAAATGAAATCGGATAAGTAAAGATCGCTTAAATGAAAAACTAGGACAAGTGGACATTTTAGCAAGCCTGAGATGCACAATCTGTATGCAATTATCCATTGATAAGTGAAAATCGGGTTTTTTAAATATACAATATGGATTTGATCGCAGCGAGTGCTACTATAGTCCACTCGGATTTATACTCCTAACATTTATAAAAATAATGTTTTCACTTACTGTAAACTGCAAACTGTATCTCAAAAATCAAATGCAAAATTTTTCTCTGAGATATGAACTAAACTTGCACAATTCCTCATTTATACGAGCTAAATTTCCGCATTCATTTCACTGGTTTTCTACTGGGTAACAAATCTCTCCTAAATTGGTTGGCTTTCGGGCCTTCCAAGTTAAGTTAAGAAGCAACGTCCATAAAATTTAAAAAAAAATGTTTTCATACTAAATCTCTTTCGGGATTTCCGTTATACAATACTATATTTACATTAAACTCTTTTGGGTACACAATGTGTGTTAGTCTACAGTAACATGTTATACAGGGTGGTACAGAAAGTATAGGCCAGTGCCCATCATATGTGCACGATCGGAATGACAATTCGTGGATGTCTAGAATGGTTAGGGGACCAATCTGCACATGCTATTGTGGTTGCTTTGGACCAACCGTTCAGGTCACTTGTAGCAATAAATTCTACACCAAGCTTCCTGCACTACCAGTGTTAATTGAAATGTTGTAGAGGATCAAATGACGTGACTAATTATGAAAGCAGAATGTAAATCCGTACATAGTTACAAACGTTACATTGAAAACAAACCTCAACAAAGGAATGTTAACACCGCACAAACAGGACGTCCCCTCAGTATGCAAATCTCAGGTGACGAAAGGTGTACTTCGATTGACAGATTATAGATGCCATCACATGTCCTATTAATACAAATATGTATGCAACCCCATTCCTGTCGCAATGCCAACATACACTGTGGAGGAATATGGGGAATGTGGTAGATGGGCTAGAGCAGCATGATAGGGATTTTCGCCTTCGATTTCTGGATCACACACCCTCGCACAACGTCAAACTGGCACTGTGCGGTGTCTCCAACGAACTGGTACGATTGGACCCTCTGCACCTGCGGGTCAACCTCGAAAAGCAAAGGATGAAGCCACATCAACTGCAGTACTCGCATTTGTTGCTTTAAATTCACATACCAGTAGGCCTATACCAGCCATGTAGCTCAACAGACTGGAATCTCACATCTGTCAGTTCATATTCTAAGAAGTTACCACTACCCGCTTACCATATGTAACTGGATGTTAATTCAGATTAAGGGAAGTCGCTCCATCCTGCAGTCCGTTCTCTTCACAGATAAAGCAAACTTTACCCGAGACGGTGTGGCGAATATCCACAAAGCACACTATTGGTCACCCATCATTCCACAGTGTTTGCTGGAAACACGTCATCAGGAACAGTGGAGTGCCAGTGTGTGGCGTGGGCTGTACAACGACACAGTGGTGGAGCCAGTATTCTACCAAGGTGCCCTCACCACCCGGCGTTATTTGGATCCTGATGATACTACAGCAGGTAGTAATGAACTTTACAGATGATCTACCGCTAGTGGACTATGCAGCTCTATGACTGAAGCAGGATAGGACACCTCCCCATTTCTTGGAGTTAGTTAACTTCATTGGACTTCTTCTTTTGGGGGCACATCAAGACGCTAGTCAACCGCACAGCACCACAGGACATTAATAATCTGCAAGACCGCATTCGCAATGCATGCGCCACCGTCACCAATCATGTTGCGCTCTGCCCGCATCGACCTTCTGAGACAGCTCCAAATTTGCATTGCTGTAGACTGTCGCCACTTCGAACATTTGTCATCACACCTCAAATGCGACATAATGCTACGACCATGGACCGTTGAAACAGTCTTTCAAAAGTAATGATATGTAATACATGCGCAGGCAGCATGGTTTACTGTGTTTCTTTCCCTTGTATTCTTTGTAATTATGCTGTGAATTACATTCTGCGTCCGTAATTGGTCATGTCTTATGATCCTCCACACCATTTTAATTTACACTGCTGAAACCTTAAAAGATTGGTCTAAGGGCAGCCACAACACATGTGCAGATGGTCCCTTAACCATTCTACACATCCATGGCATGAAATGTCATTTCGATCTTGCATATGGAGGAGATAGAATGGACACTGGTGCATCCTTTCTGTACCTCCCTGTATAGGGGTAACGGGTAAGGTTCAACTTAGTGTATTACTTTCTTTGTGTATATTGAAGCGACATTAGATGAACTCGCTTGATACGAATTTATACTATACAGGGTAACATGGAAATTAAGTCAGGGAACTTGAAAATCTCTGGAAAAGTCAGAAATATGGGAAGAACGGCCTATTTTGAAAAAAGTCAAGGTTAATTCTTTAAAATTAATGCTTCTACTTGCGCTTAGGGCCCATTCTCTGAGTAGAAATTTGCAAAACGGTCCACGTTTTTCATTAAAAAATTTGCAACATTTTAAAGCGTTATCCGAAGACATAATTGAAAATTTTTCCACTTTTCCTGAGTAAAAATATGAATTTTTTTTCACGTTTTCCGAGTACAAATTTTAAACGTTCAACGTTTTCCAAAGACAAAATTGCACAATTTGTTTAGATTTCTGAGTACTAATTTAAAAAAATTCCCTAGGTTTTCCGAATTTCCAACATTTCCCACGTTTTCCGAGTGCAAATTATCAACATTTTTCTAGTTCAAATGTTCAATACCTTCTACATTTTCCGAAGCAAAATGTCAAATTTTTAATTTTTTTAAATTTTATGTGTTCATTTTTAAAATTCTTATTTGTAAATTTTGCAAAATACTTCTCCCTATCGATTTTTAAAAATATGTTCATTTTTGACAGTGTGATTGGCATTGAAATTTTTTTTAAACCTTGAAAAGTATGGGAAGTTGAAAATGAAATTTCTGGGGGAACCCTCATAACTTTTATGTGACGTCACACAGCTCGTGGGCGTGGCTGATATGACTTGGTTTACATTGTGGGCGTGTTTCGGTGTACGTGAATCTGAGAATCGTGGTGCTAATAAGGACCAAAATTCTAAAAACTAAGAAAATGCCCCATTAGGTACTATCACTTTCCCATCAATAGATTTTTATCCGAAAGTAAATATTTTGATGCTGTTTTTCCGCTGCGAATCAAAAGTTTTGTGAATTTCCTCGTTTATATATTTCTAAATAAATAATTAAATAAGAGAATAATGTAAAATGATATGTATGGAACGAATGCGCCTGCCTGCACGTGCATTCAAATAATGTTAGTTTCTTCTTTTAAGACGAACTCGGATATTACAAATTTTCGATTACGTCGATGTGTGATTTGTTGAGTTTCCAAGAATCCACCTTCCAAATCCATAAGTTCACACTAAGGAAACTTTGCTTCCATAATTCTTTGTTTCCATAATTCTAAATTATGTTTTTCATTGACTACTAATGACAAAAAAGTGCTATGGATGCATGGTACCTTTACATTTTTATGTTCCTAATCCAGAAAATTGTTGAATTTATTCCCGTTTTTTTTTACAATTGAGCGTCAGTATTGTGAAAAATCGAGAAAGTCTGAATCTCCCATATGTTGGGAGATGATGGATGTTTTTTGTCTACCAATCCGTTCGCGTTTCATTGCACGCATCCACGACATCATAGATGGCGCTGATATCCTGAAATACGCGATTCACTGCATTCCGATGACAGAAACCAATGGATGACATTTGGGCCATTTGGCGGGTGCCTTGTTGCTATATAAGGATGCGCCATTTATACGGCGCTTTTTTTTTTCATGGATCCATGGAGCCATTTGAGGAACCTTAGGGAATAACCAATGGAATTTCCATTCTTTTGAGATTCACCCTTTAACCGATTTGTATGCAAAAACACGCATTTGCAAAGTGTTTTGCTCTTAAGGCCTGCGGATGGACGTGACTGGTTTTATCCACTCTTAAGTATAATCACAAGTTCGCGAGCGTCGAATGTGTTCTCGCACTTTTGAACCATTTGAAGATTTTCGCCAGATTTGCTGTCGCGAATTTGCAAGTCCTTGGAAGAAAATTGATTCCAATTCACTCTTATTCATTGTGCCAGCTCGCGCTGATAAAAGCATTCGAATGCAGAGGTTGGGTCCTGAACGGAATTACGATTGGGCTAAGTGCTCAACTTTCTTGTCCGAGTGAAAATATTGACCGGCTAAAACGTGCAGCACTCGATGAAGCATTGCGATAATGGATATGCAAATTAGGAGGCCAAACAGCCACGTGATTAGGCCAGGTTGTGCCCATTTTCGAATGGCACGCAACCTAATCGTTGCTTAAATCTAACTGTACACGTTCATTAATACTGTCATGACCTTCTGAGAGTGACATTAATAATGATCGTGTAGGGTGAAGAAATGTGGAATGTTGGCCTGTAATGATGAAAATCCGGATTTTTGCTTCATTACGTGGGCGTGGATACCACCATTAATAATTAGTATGCAAATTTGCCATATTTTCGAGAAATATACTCGTCTAGTTTAATATTTAATAATGTAATACTAATAGAAAAGGTTGCTGTGGAATAGAATTAATTTTCATATTCAGTATATTCAGTAAAAGATGTAATATTGTAATTTTATTATCCAACCATTTTAGCTCAAAGATGGTGGCCACAGATCAGGGAAGCTAGATTCGTAACAAAATGTAGTGTTTCACCAAGTTTCTCATATTTGCAATTCTTATTTAATTTTTCGTTATGTCAAAACAATTGATATGCATTAACGAGTAAGTTTTGGTCAAGGAATTTTGGATTTTAGTCAGGGAAGAGTCAGGGAAATTGAAAACGAAAATTTTGTGGCCACCCTTCAAACTACCCACTATCTGTCGGATACTCATTTAGATTGTTGCATGAAGTTGTTTAATTTAAGAAACTATGATGAAATACGAACTATGTTTTATACGTTTTAATCAAATATGTGGCATTAAACATTCATATTGCAGTTTTGGTTGGCACTATTGTTTTCTGAGCAAACGCCACTTTCCACAAATCAACTTATTCACTCTGTAATTCATTTTCATCCTTTTTGGAACACCGAAAAACGCGTATTTTAAAACACTATTTGTAACAATATTGGAACACAAAACACAATATTTTTGTGTTTTGTGTTCCATATTTATGTTTTAATTTTGTGTTTCTATGAATGTGGTTTAGGCTATCAAGATTTCGTGTTCTCATAAAATAAATCAGGAACACTTTCCTGTAACAATTTTTAAAATTTTTAAAAAAATTTTAAAACAGTTTTAAAATTGTGCTTTTATCCAATTGTCCAAGAAAAGTGCTCCTAATTATGTGTTCCTATAAAAAATAAAGACAAATGCTTAAACTTTTAACATTTATTATACCATACATGTATAACTGCAAAATTCATATATTATATTGCTGTTTTTAAATATTTCACATTAAATTATATCATTTTATTTATATGTACTATTTATACTTAAACTAAAATTTTATATTGTGTATTTAAGTATAAAACCTACACGATTTATTCATCTCTCTTCTTCAGAATAGGATATTTTTTATTCTGGAACATATTCTTTTCATTAATATCCTGGGAATTAAATAAAATTCCAGCGAAATTGAAATATTCATAACCCACAGGGAATTATCAAACAAAAATGTCCTAAGTTCCTGACAGCTTTTAATCAATATTAGATTACAATCATGATCAAACTGGACAATATACTAACTTAACCTTTCAACTGCTAATGAAAATAATTCTCACTGATATTTGTCCCTGTTGTTGAATTGTCTCGCTTTAAATTACATCAAAGAACAGACGTCATTTACTATAAGCAGTTAGTAGACTCAGCTCTTGGGCGCAACATAAACGCAATGTAGAAATCTTGTTTGCTTTTCGTGACAGATCTAAAATCGATCGCATTTTTCCGTATTTTGTTAAATAAGGGCCGATTGCATCATCCGAGGTAAAAACCTGGGGTTTACTAACCTTGGGTCAAAATTTGCCTCCAGGTTAACCTCCGGGTTAAATGTTTGTGTTGCACCAATTAACTCTCGATGAAATAGCCCCAGGGTTACGAAACCAAAATGGAACACAGAAATGGAACTAATTTTGAAAAATGCTGCCAGATTGCACACGCTGGCTTCCACGTGCACGCGCAATTCCCTAGCTTCATCCCTAGTGGCCGCCATGTTGTTTTTCCTAATAACCCGAGGTTAACCCTGCCTACTGGCTGGGTTAACCTTTCTCTTCATTTTTAACCTAACCCGTGCGTGTGCAATACAACAGTGGGTTAACCTAGAGTTACGCAGTAGGTTAACCGTGGGTTATTCTTAACCTCTGTTGGTGCAACCGGCCCTTAGTATATAAAGGAATAACACAAAATGGGACGATAAATGGCATGCATGTACAGGCCATTTCATGTACCGTTTTGAATGTGCACGTTTACATATGCAGCAAAGTGTTCCAAGTCAATTTTCATAGTTTTCATGCATTTTGCGTTTTATGTTCCTTTACAAACATTGGTGTATTGGGTTTCTTTTTCATCCCGAATATACTGTACGTTCTCTTATATGCACCACAATGTGTTCCTTCAAAAATGCGTTTTAGCAAAAGAATTGATCCAATGTTTGGAGCACATGTTGTGTTCCAATCGCTTGATTTTGACTGAAGCTGGCGCCAGAGGATGCGTCCAGCCTTGACACAAACGTTTGACAACACGTTTGAGTCAAAACATTCTGCCGTTTATTTAAGGCAAGTGTTCTGCTACACGGTGTGGCATTTTTTTTTTGGCCCAACATTTGATCCAACGTTTGATTCAAGGAAAGTTATAATTGGAAACTTACCAATTTTAGGCGTGTCCGAAACGTCAAGCGCATATTTCTGAGCATTTTTTTTTAAGTTTTTAACATTAGAATTCACATTCTAAAAAAAAAACTTTTTGAACATGCCGTATTTCCAAATATAACCTTTTTCGAGTAGCCTGATTCGTGTAGCCGTGCGTCCAACACAAACGAACGGCTTGTTCGAATGTTCGAGACGTCCTCTCAAATATCTTTACCACCTCAGGCACTAAATAAAATGTGCTTACATCAGTGAGTAGGATGTGATATGAATACTCCAGAAGCCATGTCAGACATTACACTGCACGTCAACTTCATGGCGCATGCGATTTTAAACGCTAATTAAACCGTAGGAGATAGAGCTAATCCTCGAATTAGAAAGTTGGCCAGAATTGCATAATTAGTGCAATAATAGCGATTGTGACATTTATTATTGCTCGCATATCTGACAACGCACATGGTTTTTCGCTGATGTGTGCATTCTCGCAAAGCATCTATGCAAGACAGAATTGCTACCACCAAGTCGTCAGGGGCTGGTCAATTGCACAATTAAATGCATTCAAGTCATGTCCTGATCTGGTTGTGTTTCTGTTTACCTGATTTTATACTATATAGCAGGACATGACTTGAATGAGTTTAAGTGCGCAGTTGGCCAGCCCCTGACGACTTGGGGGGTAGCGTTTCTGCTTTGCAAAGATTCTATGCAAGGATGCACACATCAGCCAAAAACCATGTACATAGTCAGATATGCGAGCAATAATAAATGCCTATAAGCACTATTATTGCACTACAGTAATTATGCAACGCTGACTAACTTTCTAATTCAAGGATTTTCTCTATCTCCTACAGTTTAGCGTTTAAAATCGCATGCGCCTTGAAATTGACGTGTACTGTAATGTTTGACATGGCTTCTGGGGTCCTCACCTCACATTCACTGATGTAAGCACATTTTACCTAGCGCTTGAGGTGGTAAAGATATTTGAGAGGCCCATACATATGCCCCACCCTGTATATGTTGTACAATTTCAAAGTCCCCTTGCTTATACTCTGAGCAGCTTTATGAAGATAACGCAACTATTGCCATTTTTCCCTTTTGGATATTTATCCCGTGACGATGCGCCATCATGTGTGTCAAAATCTTATCTTCCTGATAGCGCTTATTTTCCACGCATTTTTCAAAATAGTTTCCTCCTTACTTGACATTAGAAGGCAAATTACGCAGTTACCATAACATTATTTTACATGCATAAGGACTTGGGGGGGATAAACAACCTCCGCAACGTCTCCAATGGCCATTGATCGATCCGTACTAAAATCAAACTTTCTTCAGATGACATTTTCATATTTTATAAATCTTTCATGGAGCAATTGCACTCACAGTAGATTAACCGAAACAATCTAACAATGCTTTCCAAACCCTGGTCAGGTTCCCAGGCCCGCAACATCAGAAAATTACCTAGGTGGTTCTCCTTCCCTCCAGCTTCATTCACCTCTAAACATTCCCTGGGGCAGTAATTTGCTACGCTTGAAGAGCAGTTACCATGGTTTCTCTCCCCGACTTAAGTTATGCTTAACATGCGATTGCATGCTTAAACTCACCATGCCACAAGCGGCCGTGGCGGTGCCAAACCAGCGCGAGCACATATCGGGCATAATCCCAAGTGCTCGTCTGGAACGTCCCTTTCAGCCCATAGATGTGTCCGTAGACGAACAGGAATAGAGCCGACAGATACAGAAGAAGTATTATGAAGAATGGTAAAACGAAAGATATCTGAAAATGGCGAGGAAAAAGAGAAAGGCTTGAAAATCTTGTCTCTGTAGCAGTCCCTCTGGCCGAGGTGTTGCTGGTGCAACTCACCCAAATGGGAATAAAAATCCACGTGTTAATGGTGGCCAGTGCCACCGTGAAGAAGTCGTTGAGGGCGTCAAGATTGATGCCCATGTAAGATGTGTTTCCCAACCAATCCATTTGTGGGATCAAGTAGACATAGTCTACAGCAGATGGCATGACAACCTTCGGAAGTTTCACAAATATTCTGCAAAAAAAGAACATCAGATAATGAAACCAGTTAATTATAAAAAATAGTCATTTTGCACAACAACACGTCACGTGGGCCTACAAGATCTGAAAATCAATGAACCAAAAACTGCACACATGCAACTTACAAACCATAACGAGTAGTTAAACGAGTTAAACGAGTGCCTTCAAAATTTTTAAAAATACACACAACAAACAACAGGTTTCGACATGTATTTTTTTTTTCCAATTTCACTAAATTACGCCAAGTTCTGAAATTTCAACTATTTTAAAAAATCAGGACATAGCTCCAAATCAGATCATTAAAGACAATCGGGGTAAAAAAAAAACAAAACGGGTAAAAATGCTCACCAAAAAGCAAATCAGTTCTGCTAAAAACTTCGCAAAAATTGAACTCCCAATATCAACAACATCTGCTAAAATCGCACCGATCAAATCTGGACATTATCTCGATCAGTTTTTTTTCTGCAAATGAAGAGTGCACGTCGAAGGCGTTGCCCATTTATGACTTCTCAACCGCATGGACCCTGCGCCCCGAATCAAAATTAACCCCTGGCGATTAGAGTTTATCTGTTACATTAAAAAAAGTAATGTGAGAATACTTAAACTGTTGTAACGTAGAAACCGAGAATGAAAGAAATTGGGAGAAAAAAAACAGGGGTGCAGTGCGCCTTAATGGGGACATATGACTGTCAAGGCCAAGGAAACATCTTCAAAAAATGGGCAGTTGGCCCAGAGACAGCATCCCCGCCCTTGAATTCAACACGAAATTAAATAAACAGAAACGTGCTGAAGGTGAGTGAGGATTAGTCTTTTAGGCAACTGGTTGCCGACTGTAGAGGCAGTTGCCAGGTAGCGACCAGGTAAGCTGGCAATTTTCCATCAATGTAAAACAGGTGTACATTACATGTAATGGACATAATGTACCTGTACAGTGACCTCATTAGAGGTTTAAATATTAAAATAGTCAAAATCTCGAAATTCATAAATTTGACTAATTCAGGTAGATGCACAATTGATGTCAGCTGTCAGAAGGTGCCAAAATTGTTTGACAATTTTATTCTGCTAATAATGCAAATTAACATGTGTATTTGTAGTAGGATACTCAGCTAGAAGCTTTAAGAATCGTACTTTGGCGGTGGTGAGGTCATGTGTAATTCAGATAAACACACAATGGATGTCTGATCAGCTAACAGAAGGTGCAAACTCTCTTCTTACTCCGTGTAAATTGAATGCTTGACAATATTATTCTAGTAATAATGCACATTAGCATGTGTATTTGTATTAGGGCACTCAGATAGAAACTATAAAAATAGTACTTTGGCGGTGGTGATGTCACGTGTAATTCAGATAAATACACAATGGATGTCAGCTGTCAGAAGGTGCAAAACCTCTTCTTACTCTGTGTAAATTGAATGTTTGACAATATCATTCTGGTAATAATGCACATTACCATGTGTATTTGTAGTAGGACACTCAGAAGCTTTACAAATAGTACTTTGGCGGTGCAGAGGTCACGTGCGCAAAAGGAAAGTACTACATGTACATGTAATTGCTTTTAAAACAGCGATAACCTTGAGTGATTTATTAAACCAATTGGGTTGTCGATTTTGCGCACGTGACTTTTCAACTCACAAAGTACAATTCGTAAAACTTCTGTCTGCACGTGTATAACATTGAGCAGTAAAGCACTCTGCCGAGCAGAATACAATCAAAAAAATTTAAAAAAACACGTCGACCCTCGGCCATGTTGTGATTTTTTTTTATTGTACTGTATCACGATATATAAAGATAAACCTTAAAAAACACTGCTCGATGACTTAACAGTTTGTAAATTTCTATGCTCACCAAAACGCATTGCCAATTTGGAAACAAGAGCTAGATAAGAAATGAGAATATCTTTTTACGCAAGTTGAGCCATAGCCATAAAAGGGAATGCGAACTGTTTGTCAAACAAACGTTGACGTATTAATACAAATTTACAATTAAAGAGAAACGTGGGGCGAAACAATCCACAAAAGTTGCTAGATCAGATCGCCAATTTGCAGAATTCTTCAACAACCGCATGCAAATTTACCCAAAGATATGAAAAGTGTGCCAAGAAATGGTGTTGAATCCTCAACCAGAAGGGTCTGTGCAATCCCATTACAGCCCAAACAGGCTGTAATTCTGTTCAAGGATTCAAATCAAAATTCTTGGCGTAATTGCAAACAGGACATACATTTCATATTTTTACATAAATGAATATGCAGTTAAACTCAAGGTTCCCCCAGAAATTTCATATTCAACTTCGCTGACTTTTCCAGGTATTAAAAAAATTTCCCTGACCAATGACAACGTGAAAAATTTACATTTTCCAAAACATAGTAAACTTCGTATACAAAACCAAAAATATTTTCAGACTTAACTTAGCATTCCATTGTCCGGCATCTCCCGGATATTGTCCATTTGTCCGCAGGGTGGCCACAAAATTTTCGTTTTCAATTTCCCTGACTTTTCCCTGACTTTCCCCTGACTAAAATCCGAAATTCCCTGACCAAAACTTACTTGTTAATGCATGTCAAATTTTTTGTCATAATGAAAAATAAAATAACAATTGCAATGAGAAGCTTGGCAAAATACTAGATTTTGTTAAAAGTCTAGCTGAAGAGAATTGGGGTTGGAATTGCTAGCAGCCTGAGTGCAAGGAGTGCATTTTGCTTTCATTTGGAAAAATTTCCCTGACCACTCACAAATTTCCCTGACATTTCCCTGACCACAATTTTTTTCCCTGACTTCCCTGACCTGTGGCCACCCTGGTCCGGCATCGCCGGATATTTTCAATTGACCGCGGCATCGCCCGGATATTTCCATTTGTCCAGCGTCTCCCGGACATTTTTACTTGCCCGGCGGCGCTCGGACATTTCCAATTGTCCGGCGTCTCCCAAACATTTTCACTTGCTTAGCATCGCTTGGACGTTTCCAATTGTCCGGCGTCGCCCGGACGTTCCCACTTGTCCGGCATCGCCCGGACGTTTACAATTGTTCGGCATCGCCCGGACATTTTCCATTGTCCGGCAACTCCCGGATATTTTCAATTATCCGGCATCGCACTGATATTTTATACATGTATATCCGGGCGATTCCAGGAAAGTAAAAATATCCGGGCGATGCCAAACAAATGGAAATATCTGGGCAATGCCGGACAATTGAAAATATCCGGGCAATGCCGGACAAATGGAAATATCTGCGGTGTCCAGTCATGCCATAGATCGGAGGAATAATATGGGAGAAATAAGTCTTTCCTGAATGGTATATACCGTAGTTTAGTTGCGTTTCGCATTCCACTCAAGATGTGTTTGTAATACGACTCACTCGTCGTTATAACGAACTCCGATGGAATTAAATTAAGTGGAAATTTCATCCATGTGAAAAACAGCTGCAGTAACACAATAAGACCCGAGTTTTGAACTTCACTAATAAATTGACACGATTGGCGTCTTCGGTTGCGAGTAAGCGTTTCACATGGCAAGTCTTAAACATTTCCAGAAACACCTAATCCACCCAAGATCAAAAATCGGTCTGGAGCAAGGAACTCCGAACGATTATTGCTTGACAATTATGGTAGCGAATGATTTACGTCCCTTCAAACTAGGCCATAGCGTCTTTTGCTGAAAGTCAAGGGCGAAAAAAAGCAATACGCAGATCACGGCTGCTAACGGCCTAATCTTGACATTATAGACCACTGAGGAACCATTTTAGAACTTTGTTCGCAAAAATGCTTCGATCAGTTTGGAATTCAACCAAGAAATGAATGCCAGCGGTTTGCACGTAATCACATCCACGTGATAGAATACTATGTTTTATGCTGAGATTAATTCAAGTTAATAAATCGGAAAAAGGAAGTCATCCATCAAGAAGGACGTAAACAACTTGACAAAAAACAGAAACGTCGCCAAAGATTTGGGCTGGCCAAACCGACCGAGAAAATGTCCAACAGAGTCCCCTGAAAAGTTATGAGGAACCTCCTGTTGCCACTCGTTTCTGGAAACATGGAAGAACCTCATGTCATCACTTGTTTCTGTAATCATGGAGGAACCTCCTGCTGCCACTTGTTTCTGGAAACATGGAAGAACCCCATGTCACTACTTGTTTCTGTAATCATAGACATAGAGGAACCTCCTTTTTCCAAAATTGTTTTTTGTAAACATGGAAGAGCCTCATGTCACCATTTTCTGTAATCATAGAGGAACCTCCTGCTGCCACTTGTTTTTGTAAACATGGAAGAACCTCATGTCACCACTTGTTCATGTAATCGTAGAGGAACCTCCTGCTGCCACTTGTTTCTTGAAGCAAACTCATTTTTTACATTAGCTTAGAATACAGAAAGTTGCAAACGTTGTTTCCTGAAACAATTGACAATAAGGTCACAAAACGTTCCTTTATGTTCACGTACGATACGTACATACATACATGTACAAAACGTATGTCCTTCCACGTTTATGTTTACAGAAACAAGTGGCCACAATAAGTTCATCCATGAACATAAGCTGTACAAACAAGCTACATCCGCACTGGAGGAAACGTTGAAGAATTGTTGCTAATTGCTGCCTTTTTCTTACATAAGTTTATGTTTCCAAGAACAACTGGAAACCAGCAACTGAGCACCAAGAAGTTCCTCAATGAACGTCTTCCCCAGTGTGCAGACGTAGCTTAACGTACGTTTATGTTTCCAGAAACAAGTGGCAACAAGAACATCCTCTGTTTCCTCCAGTGTGGATGTAGCTTAAGAACATAAGTCAGCGCCATGGATACTTATGCTCATTCCTATTGAGTACTTCAAACAAACAGAACATCATAAAACAGGACATCTGAGATGACATCATTCCAATTTGAATTCAGAAAAGGCCACGAAGCAAACCACCACACCAGAAACTGAATAAAAGACAAACAGGGTACAGCTTTCGGTGGTCCACTTCCTGACAATTACCATCGAACTTCCGCCACCTAGAAATAACGCGAGTTCGATAAACGACATAAAACATTTAATAATTTGCATATGAGTGATAAGTTATGTCTTAAAACAACATAGGCTCCAACCGCTCGCAGGGGCCTAAAATTGAAAGCAAAGTTGAATCAACTTTGCGAACCGATTTGTCCATGTCACACATTGGTCAACGATGTTAACTCCAAGAAAGCGGACAAACAATTGGGGACGCGGAGGTGATAACGAGGTGTTAAATCGTAAGGCTTAATTCTCCCCCTCCCCCTCAATAACTTAAATGATTGTTGACGGAACACAAATTCAAAGTTCGAATAAACAATTATGGTCAACATTCTGGAAGATTTATGTAGGCCCTACTACTGCAAGCAAAATGCAAGGAATTAAAACAGGTAATCAAAACAGAATTCAAGTACATGTAGTATTAAAATAGGGTAAAATTCTGTTAACCCTGTCCTGAACTTGTTCGGTTAAACCGTAGTTCGTATTATCAGAATTCAGAAGCCAGACAAAACAGGACTTCAACAACATAAATTAAAATTCCATTGCTGTTTGGTTTAAAATCTAGGCACCCTCAGCTCGTAAATGCATGTATTTGAATGAATAGGTGTTGCATTAATCGGGAAATTCCTCGTTATGACTTGCTGCTTTTCATATTGTCTTACATTACTGACGATCAGATTTCAGAAAAAAAAAGAAAAAAAAACTAAAATTTCATTGAAGATTACTTGAAAATCCATCCCATGCACGCATATGCATGGGAAGGTGCTGCACATTTTATCGGGAAATTCCCCATTCTAAAATTCGTTTTAACATAACAGCGAGAACTCGAAAATTTGTAATATCCGCAATAGGAATTCGTCTTAAACGAAGCAATTAACATTATTCGTCCATACCCTATAGGCCGAGGACTGGAGATGAGTTCGCATTATCAGAAATTCGTATAAAGCGAGTTCATCTTAACGATCGAGGTGCCACCGTGATAATTATCAATTCATTATCACATTTTCAAATCGAAAGGTAATAGCGAAAAAAAATGGACACCTACCGCTCAGTGGCCGTAATGTAGAAATGATTTTTAAGGTTCAGACACCCGGCTCATTACTGATGTTTTGCCACTGTCATGTAGCAGACACCCCGAACACCTGAGCGTGACTCAGAATAATAACAGGCAGTTGTTTTCAAATGTTTACCAATTCTGCACCAGCACCAGGCATGGTTAACAACCATCAGAAAGAATGCAAATAAAGTCATAGTGCTACCACGAGAATCCAAGTCACGAACCACAAGGTGAACCAAGATGCCCAACTCGCTAGGTCAAGGTTGGACTGCTTGGTGGCGAGGACATTGCACGATCTTGCGCCCAATCGTCCTGGTCTTGGCCACAACTGGACAATTTTTCATCCCTGCAGTACAGTATTCCAAGACGTGCCTGCAGCTAGTGTCTTTATATCCTATCCCCAAGCATCTTTTCCTTCAAGAACCTTTATGATGACATCTTCGATGTCTTTGAGCAAACTGGATTCATGCAGGCATCATTTTCGATCCAAATTCAGATCTTCTTCGAAGGCTTTCCGTCACCGGAAACAAGTTTCACTTGTTGATCAATTACATCTGTAACAAGTAACTTGCGAATCATCACCTCAAGATTATCCAGAGAGGTTGGATAATTGGGAGTTTCCCGGATGATATGCCAGATTCGAGAAAACTTAAAAATGTGACATCAAAGGAAATACACTGTACAATTAGAAACATAACATCATGAACTACAGTAAAACCTGTTAAGACTGACCATCGAAAAACACGTGCTATGTTGGTCACTGTACACAGGTGGTCACTATACAAAGAATACCTGAATTGAATTAAAATGAACTTGTACACTCTACTTATACATGTAGACTGTAAATCATGTAGTAAAAAACTACAAAACCAAAAAAGTACAGAATCATCATGTCCACCTGCATTACATACAGTATATTTTTTGCCTTATTACACATTTGTTTTTTTTAAAAGAAAAAATGATCTAGTTTTCCTTGTTTTAAATGCTTTTTGCTTCTTATGATCATGCCTTCAGTGATTTTTTTCGATCTGAATAACATAATTGGCTGAATTATTTGAGAGCCACTAGGTTAAAGCATGATGTAAGGTCATCTGTTATCTGGTCACTTTTAAAGGTATGCATTGACAATATAAAAATTGCAAAATAGACAAATACTGGTCACTGCACACAATAGACAGGTGGTCACTATACAGAGAATTTTTATGAAGGAAATGTATAAAAAACCAATACACAAAAATGTGGTCAACATAAACAGGTGGTCACTTTTCCAGGTTTTACAGTATATAATAATAATAATAATAATAATGGAAATAGATAGAAACATAGCATCATCTGAGCATCAAGAACTATAATAATAATAATGGAAATAGAATAGATGGGATACACAGAGTATCTCTTACAACTACCCAAGGCAATATTACAGATTACAAAATTACCTGAAGTGGTATAGAGTTACGATTAGTACAATAACTACAGTGTTAGTTCGTATACAGGTTAGTTTCCACTATAATTTCCGCTTTATGCTATTGAATTTTATTTTTGAAGAATAATGATATCGTGTGAAAAAATTTAAAAAAAAAGCGGAACTCAGGTTACGTCAGATTACGTCAATGCACGCAAATGTTAACGTAATTGTAAAGGTAGATCAAGTTGCTGTACGTTAACATGTCTCTTGTAGATCTCAAGTTGAACGTTAACGTATAGAACCAAAAATGCTTAGGGCGCATGCGCCGCCAGGCGGAGTTTGATCTACATTTACATCAACGTGCAGCCACATCATCTCTTGAGTACCACTAATAGCTACCCAACTTTTAGATTTTTTTAAAAACTGTAACCATGGTATCGACTTGAAATGCACTGACTTTTATTGGTGAAATTAAAGTTTTTTTTTAAATGCAATTTTTTTAATTACTTGCATAGTAAAATATTTTTTTCTAAAACTTTTAATATATTTTTTATAAACCGTATAATTGGAAAACCTGGATAATCGGGAATCTATTGTAAATAGGCCTACCTTTGCGTTCAAACAAAAAAGTTTTTTTTCTTCATTATTAATTCAAGTAGACGTAATTTTACGGTTTCTTGATTTCTATATGAACTGTATCTATATCTATATTTATAAAAGAGAAAACGTTGCCATGTTTTCCGTCACTGGCTGGCTGGCTGGCTTCCATATGATTGGCCACTCATATGGCACACCCCCCAGGAGCGTAAACTCCGTGGGGAATTCCAAGGCCATAAATATTTTTAATTTGGCCCAGAACCATAAAACTGGAAAACCAGTTCTCCCCCGGCGCCCCATCCGAAATGTATCCAGATCATATAGCTCCATCTTTTGGCGACATGGACAACTAAATCTAACTCTTGATCGCATAAAAGAGGTTAGCAAATCAAACAGCAATTTTTACCCGGGAAAAGCCGGGTTTTTCCGCTAGTATATTTACAAAATAAACCTATAACCTATTACTGATGAAGCCTTACTATGGGAAACATGTACGCTCACTTCAATAAGCTTGTAACTAGTGTTTAAGAGTTTTGTTATTCAGTTGCAACTACTGTTGTCTTATGCAAAATTGAACCAAACAAAAAAACTGTGCAAAGCATACATTTTCCCAGCAAAAGAACTCGACTTGAGTCATGGAACAAACCTTTGCTTGCACAACCATGCAGCTAGCCTCTTGACCCAATGACATTGACAGTGAACAAGTTTCCCTTTCGTGACCATAAAATCAGCCTAAACACAGGGTTGGTGGTAATGGAAAGCGGATCAAACGGAAGATTTCGATGCAAAATTGACTGAAAATTGAGCATAATTATTGGTGGTGCTTTAGCCCTGCCCTATAGGAGCGCTCATTTTGTCGGCCATAATTTCCACCAAAAGTTCTACCCTATAATCTGCAAAAGAACGAGCCTGGGAGGTAAGCATCCCGTTTATATTCCTGACCTCAGGGTTAAGGTTGAATGCTTGTTACCCCTCGAACAAACTCCAATGAATCCAAGATTCGATGGGAAAACGGCAACAATTGCCTCCTAAAAATCATCTTTTGAGTGTCTGGACCTAAAGGCGAGTACATGTAAGGGGTTAACCAAGTTAGAAGAGTCGGAGTGCACCGATCGTAATTAGGAACAAAATAACAGTTATGTGCAACGTTAAAGCAACGTGCAGTGAATACGAAATCAAGTTGGTACTCAACAACACCGGAGTAAAATTTAACAAAAACGGAGAGAGGATGTGCGTTTCAAAGTGTTGTCAACCTACATTCTCGTACTAGTATATATCCTCAAATATGCATTTTTCTATTCACGATGTTTCTTAAAATGCACTTGGAGCAATGTATTTATATCGTTAAAATATATCTAAACGTATTTTAAAAAAAAACATGTACAGACTGGACAATTGGAAAACATCATTGATATTTAAAGATACATGTACAGGTATCACAATACAGGATCCCCCCAGAAATTTTATTTTCAACTTTCCTGACTTTTCCAGGTTTTAAAAAAATTTCCCTGACCAATGACAACGTGAAAAATTAAAATATTATGCAAATTTGACACTGGCAAATATTTTTTAAATTCACTAACGACAAATTTGAAAATTAACATGGGAATTGCATGAGCATTTTTTAAAATGTGACGATTTTGTATTCGGTAAATGTTGAAAATTTGTGCTCGGAAAGTGGGAAATTTTATAATTTTGTCCTCGGAAAACGTGGAAAATGTTTCATATTTTTACACGGAAAGGTGGAACATTTTAAAAATTTTAACTCGGAAAACTTGAAATAGTTGCAAATTTGCTCACAGAATTGCACAAATTTAAAATTTGTACTAGGAAAACACGGAAAATCTTGCAAATCTGTACTCCGAAAATGTGGACAATTTTGCAAATTTCTACTCGAAAATTGGGCCCTGAGCTAACCATGTAAAGTATTAATTTTGGATCGCCACGACTGCATTGAATTTCCATGACTTTTTCAAAATAAACCATTCTTCCCTGACATTTCCAAGTTTCCTGAGTTTTCGAGGTCTGTGGGAACCCTGCAATATTGATTGCATTTGCATTGCTGAATGTTTTTTTTTTTCAAATGCAACGTTGAATATATTTATGCAAGTGCATTAGCAATGCATTGCAGTTAATGTATTTATGAAGCATGCATTTTTAAATATATTTCGCACATCGGAAATGTATATTTTAAGAGAATTTTTTTCGACGTGGGAATTTGCGTCAAAAAAGTTGGTGAACGTTTAATTTGAAAGCTCGGTTGCCCGCTTAAAAATGGATAACGATGCGAGGCAATTTCTCAGAATGTGAGAAGACGTGCATGCAGCAGACTGAAAAAGAAAATTCAGAATTTGCTGACTGCGTGTTGCAAGACATTAGGCACGCAGCAAGAATTCATAAAAAAACTTCCCAAAATGAAAAATGCATAAATGCCTTTTGCATATGCAAAACCATCGACAAGATCATTAGTAAGGGTACATGTACTTAGACAGAAGTTTTACAAATCGTACTTTGAAAGTCAACATCGACACCCTAATTGGTTTAAAAAAAAACCATTCAAGGTACATTGTATACGTGACTTCATGACTGACAAAGTACGATTCGTAAAGCATCTGACTGAAAAAGTTCCGCTGTTAATTAATTATGTTCTTTCAAATTTTTGTTTTGTCTTTCTAAACCAACCAATTCACTGAAGTTCAATGTTATATATTTCCAGTTTTCTGGAGTTGGTGGAAGCTTCAGGAACCAGCAAATATGAAACCGTACGAACTTCTTGTTGCTAATTTCTGCCAGCTGATTATAGAAATTGTTTCACAGAATTTTTTTTTGCAAACATTGTTTACGTAAGTTTGTTTCCAGAAACAACTGCTAACCAATTAGCACCAGAACTTACAGAAGGAGAGATAAGCTATTTTTCTCAACAGGGAAAGAAACATTTTTACGATAATTCTAGTTCGTGATAGCGTGCTCAACAAACAACAACAACAACAACAACAACAACAACAACGGACCCAATACAGATTTCGTTCTTATGCCGGTATCACGTGACCTTTTACTTAATTCTATGGGCAAAACTCACCCTGCGGCACGTTTTAATCGATGGTCCGATGAAATTGTCACGTGACACGGCCGTCTCTGAATTTTACTCAACTACATGTATACTTTTTCACCAGCGATTCTTGGCGTCCATTAGCGCAGCCTGAAGACAGAAGAATTAGCCATCAGATGCAAAAAAACTTTTCAAAGAATCACGAGCCATTTTCGAGAAATTTTCCAGTCCGAGATAAACACATTTTCAATGACAATTTAAAAATACCGTAGTATGATTAGGATCGATGACGTGTGCTAACTTATTTGCGTCTTGCGTGCACTTAATTTAACCAGTCAAACAACAACAACAGCTCTTGGCTGAGCCACGAAACAATGACGAGGAAGGCAGCCGGTGTTCAATAAACACCAGCTTTGCGAATTTAGATCGCAATAACCAAGCAACAACAAATTTGGCAGAACCTCAAAGGACAGTCAGTGAACTCAAAACCAATCAATGAACAATAGGTGGAAGTTTGTGGCACAACGACGGTTTCCATCCCAAATTCTGAAAACGTTGCTTCGCCGACAGGATAAAGAGGACAAACATTGGGGAAGGCAGTTACTTACAGGAATTGATGGCTTGCAGAGAGCTCTTGTGGAATTTGTCACGGAGGAAGTTGGACATCCAAGAGATTCCAGTATTCCGAAAACAGTTTACAGAACTACTGTTCTTTGTTAAAACAGTCTAGGGTTGAGTTCTGGAATTACAGGAATTGATGGCTTGCAGGGCTCTCGTGTTATTTTTCACGGAGGAAGTTGGACATCCGAGAGATTCCAGTATTCCGAAAACAGTTTACAGAACTACTGTTCTTTGTTAAAACAGTCAAGGGTTGAGTTCTGGAATTACAGGAATTGATGGCTTGCAGAGCTCTTGTGTTATTTTCACGATGGAAGTTGGACATCCGAGAGATTCCAGACTTCCGAAAACAGTTGCCAGAACTGATGTTCTTTTTCAAAACAAGTCCATGGAGGGTTGAGTAAAAGCAGATCAAGACAGTGAAGTGAATCTGTCACCGTCAGTGACTTTACAACTGTGATACTGTAACTACACAACGCTGCTCATCACGAGGTGGTGACTGCTCCAGGAAAAGAAAGTTGAAGAAATGCTAATCTCCCAGCTTTTTATCGCGACCAGGTTGCCAGTGCGCCGAATGGAGAACCGGTTTGTTCAGAAGTATTTTAATGAACTGGAGTATAAAAAATACAACGTTCGTGAACACTTTCCCAAGCGGGACCAGCTCATCATCATGAGGCAAAACACCGTAATGATGAAAATGTAACCTTGCATCAACTTGAAGTAAAAAATGCACTACAGAAGCAAGAAATTTGGATCACATGTACCTCTTGGAAAAATAATCTACGATTTTGTTCAGCAAATGATACGAAAGATATCATTTTTTGCCACCAATAGCTACCAATACATGTAATAATTTCTCAAGAAAAGTTTTTCGAAGATAGCTTTTGGTCTTAAATTTAACATTTCCAATACCATGTACAGTACATTATGTCTATAGATAACGAACAGGGTTCCCCCAGAAATTTCATTTTAAACTTCCCTGACTTTTCCAGGTTCAAAAAAAAATTTCCCTGATCAATGACAATGTCAAAAATTGACATAAAAAATGTAAAAATATTTGCATAAAATACAGTAGTTTGAAAATTTGATAATTTTGTATTCGGAAAATGTTGAAAATTTGTAGGCCTACTTGAAAAAATGTGTGAAAACGTAGGCAATTTTGTACTCGGAAAACGTAATTTTTTTTTTGCAAACTTGTCCTAGGAAAACGTGGGAAAGTTTTCAATTTTGTCCTCGGAAAACGTGGGAAATTTTGCAATTTTGTCCTTGGAAAACGTGGAAAATTTGCCAATTTGTACTCGGAAAACGCAAAAAAGTTTGCAAATTTGTCCTCGAAAAACGTGGGAAAGTTTTCAATTTTGTCCACGGAAAACGTGGACAAATTTTGAAAATTTGTACTCGGAAAACGTGGACAGATTTTGAAAATTTGTACTCGGAAAACGTGGACAAATTTTGCAAATTTGTACTCGGAAAATGATCCCGAGCTAACAACCATGTAGGAGCAATAATTTTGGATCGCGACAAAATGACTACGTTGAAATTCCCTGAATTTTTCAAAATAAGCCATTCTTCCCTGACTCGACCTCCCTGACTTTTCCGAAAACCTCTTACGGTAGCAGTAACCAACGAGGTTCAAACCTCAAACCTAGGTTCACCTTCCATTTTATAATATAAAAATAGAAGGTTAACCCAAGTTTGAGGTTTGAACCTCGTTGGTTACTGCTACCGTTAATGTACATAAAGGCTCGACCTAAAGGTCTTTTTTAGCGTGCGCAGTACTACATTATTTCACAGGTAATGAATGGTTCAGCACCTTGTGAAGCTGAAGTAATGTCGCCATGTTTGTTAATTAAGTTGCTTAAAGTTGACCATTCAAAAAAGTTAACGGTGATGACAAAGCACAATTTAATTATCAAATGCAAAAACAAAATCATCATTAAATAAAAATTTAACTCTGCGTTGGAAAATTTGGAACAAATATTTGTTTAAGAATAACCAAAAGCTATAAAACCCATCGACACAAATCAAACAATTTCGTATCCTGGTATCGTGCAGGGAAATACAGAGTGCACATGATTTCTTCCTCATTTCACAAAACTAACTACGTCGTTATAGGTACATTTTGGTATGCGACATGTTGATGACAAACTCATTAACATTTGTGTTTCCAAAGGCATTACTCTTCCACGCGAGCGCTTTTTGTGGCCATGAGAATATATTCTTTGTATAGTTAGTAATTCAGTATATGTAAGTCAGTATTCAATTTCTCTCCATGTTTTGGTTTTGTCCAACATCTCTTTGAAGAACCTCATCGGTTAGTCTTGTCTTCAATGCATGTCTCGATATCGGACACTGGTGTTGAACGCTAAGAAATATTATATGAGGGGTGGCGTCCAAGGAGCCATGGTCCAATTAATCCACCGACACGGTAATTGAAACTATAGTCCAAATGAGTAAAAACCAAAGAACACATTGATATGTTTCTACATAGACGTTGCATCATAGATTACAACAATTGCACACAATTTCCTGCTGGCGACTGCAGTAGTGCAGCGCCATCTAGCTTGCAACTACGTGGTTTGTGCAACCTTACACAGAAGTTCACGCGTTTCCTTCAACAGGCACATTTTAACATCTACATTTTAAATTGGGTCCCTGAAGCTTGAACTGTTATGAGGGCCCCTTCGTAGTAAAGCAGCAACTCATTAAAAAGTTGCATAAAGCTTGAATTGCTATGTGGTCTACATCCAAGTTCTAACCAGCAACTCATTAAAAATAAATTGCTTCAGGTCCCATTGGCCTTTCCGGGATTTAAATAGACAAGACAATTTTAGCCATTCTTCAACTGGTAGGAATAATTTCTAAACGGCTGGACATTTTTCCATTTCCAAAAAGCTTTAATAACTCAACAATTCAGCTAAACATGCAGCCTTCATCACATCAGAAGTTACATAAACAAAGATAAAACAAATATAAACTGTATACTGTCAAACCAATATTAAGTTTACACACAAATGAAATTAGTAGTTAATTTTACACGTTAATCAAGCTTATTACGATGCTTCAATATAGGCCTATAAGATACAGCAAGACCTCTGTAAGACTACAATAGTAAATGACAAACAAAAAGAAAGAGGAACAGTCCAAGTTTAAAATGCGCACTTGCAAACTTAATTTGCTTTAAACGCCCAGGTGGCAGCACGAACTCAGTATCCAAAATGGCGACTATGCAGCAGAAAGCGTTTTGGGTGCTCGAGTGCTCGAATAGAATTGATAGGGATCTCACATTGAACATTTGTGATGGTATGATTAAAAACTTGGACATTTTCCCATTCTCCTCGTGTATCATTTACTATTGTATTTGTAATACTTTCCAAAATATTTTTTTAAAACCCGGTTATTCTTTTGTAATAACCCTGTACAACATGGGACAAACTTTTTTCCCACATAATCCCCAAATTTCCCGAGACATTTGTCGCCTATTTGGCGATGACTCTCAGCCAGTGATGTGCCTTTCAGTCACAGAAATCTTACCACACTTAGCAGCTCAATATTTAACATCATGTCCACCAGCCCGGCTATTTTAACCCGATGGCAGGACAGTTGACTGTCTGTCACGAGAGGCGATCTAGTGTTAGTGACAAGAAGTAGGAATCTTCCCTGTTTAAGGAGAAATGTTGTTACCTTATATATTGAACGGTCCTCGTACATCCATATTCAGATTGAATTAAACAATATGAAATACGTTGAGTTATTCAAGATTTTTGGTAGTGGAAAAGTTCCAGCAATTTACCAACAAGACAATTGACAAGATCATTTAATCTTAAGAGTAAAAGCCACTGCTTCTGTTAAGGCAGTTAAGACAGCCCTAACTGAAACAGCGATACGTCATAAGTTTCATCACTTACCAGACCCAAAAAATCTCCGCAAAATGCCACCGTTAAATTTCGCTAGTGTGGAATGACCAACAGTCCAGTCCAGATAAAAGTTTGTCATCACAATCAGCACAGCAATTTAAACATTTATATGCACTTTGTGTGCAGCCAATCAGACAAAGGCATCAAGAAAAAAAAATGCATAAATTGATTTTAAGGAGGAAATAAAATACCGGTACAGAAATATGATATTACTTAAGAGTGACTATTAATAGCTTTTATGTACATGTAAACTGTGCACGACTGCTTAGTGCCTTTCCAAACCTTTGGTAAGTCTTATGGACTCTTCAGGACTCTTGGACTCTACTTATGGGGAAGCATGCAATATACGTGCTGTAACATTAAGGAAAAGTTATGGGGGACCATGGGGAGGGGGGAAGTAAGGCTAGGGGTCGAGAATTCAGATAGCCTACCCGGGTTGGAACCCATTCACGTGTTCGCCCAGACAAGAAAGGTTCAAGGAAAACTGAGTGAACCTAAAACTCTGAAAACTTTCCAAACTTTGCCATGTATTCAATACGTTTGAAATTTATAAAAAAAGTCCAGACAGACAAAATGCATGTACAGCAAATACGGTGTAACATTTCTTGTACGTCATAAATATTGTAGTCAGGGGTAATATGGTTATGCTCCAAAGGCTATGGTCAATCGAGAAATAAAATTTTAAAAAACGAGAGAAAAAAAGTAGCAATTTCGTGTACCCGAAACCAAGTCCATGGTCAAGAGCAGCACTGTGCCAAGCATCCTAATACGCCTATACATAAAAAATGAGGAAGTGGGGTATCTGAAAACTTCGTTTTCCAGAAAAAAAAAAGATTAGTTTTAGATATCCTAACATTCAGTGCATAAGTCATGAGTCAATTCAAGAACAAATGTCTATCCGGGAAGATGAATGAAGACAAAATAAAAACCTGTCCAAACAAAAAATTAGGTTTTTGGAGTCATTTGTTCTGCATTAATTTACCATTCTGTACAAATGAGGGGAATTGCACGCAATGATCAGGTGTTTTGAAAATAACGTGAATGGGTTTGTACAAAAAAAACTGCTTAAGTCGACAGCGTTTGCTTAAGTATTTTTCATTATCGGTACTTTACATCCTTTTTAAATATGTATATCGTATTTTTGAAAAGTATTGGATTTTTGTGTGTGTTGGAAATAAGGTATCGTTTTGCTTTTTTTAAAAAAGAAAATAAGATTCAATACATCGTTCCATTATTGAAAAATGGTACTACAATATTTTCAGCCGTTAGATCAGGTATCAATTTTTTTTAGTTTAAATACGGTATATTAATTCGGTCTTTCACCGACTTAAGGGGGTAGTTTTGCAATTTCGGATGTCCTAAAAACGTCCGAGTAGGAAAAAATCTACAATTAAATGTCTGAAAAATGGGTAATTTTTAAAAAAATGACGTCATCGATTAAAACGCGCTGATGACATCATTCATTAAAATTCGGATGACGTTATGTGTTAAATTATATGATCATGCACGTCATTATTCTTTAAATTCTGAAACCACGTAGTTTTCCTAATACCTAAAGTTACTCATTCATCCAGGAAGCCTCAAAATGAATTTTACTTCCAATTAAATTTTAAAAAATTGGTTAATAACTGGTAAACCGAAATCAAACTCTTCGTTTTTCCTATAGCTAATCAAAACGATAGCTAGGCCTACAAAGTACATTTCCTGTTCAAAGTCATTTATTCTACGAATTCTGAAAACTTATTTTTCTATTTAAACTTGAAATGATGCAATTGTATGTTTTCAAAATATTCTTGCATGTAAAGTCCAAAACCTTGTACTTGTATATAATTATAGTGTTAGAAACTTGGAAAACACCCCGTTAGATAAATATTATACATGCACTTATAAAAATGTATAACCCCAACGTAGCAACGCTGATACAGTGTTCTTATTTATCTTTAAAAGAATGAATAAATATGAAAACAAAATTCAAAAAAATTCAAAAGCATTTTACGCTTTATTTTGCATTATTCCTCCAAGTCAGGGTTCTCCCAGAAATTTCATTTCCAACTTCCTTGACTTTCCCATGTTTTAAACAAATTTTCCTGACCAATGACAACGAAAAATTTACGTATTTTCCCAAATTGACACTGGAAAATATTTTTTAAAAAAAAATTTAAAATGGGAAAATTTTGTATTCGGAAAATGTTACAAATTTGTGCTTGGAGAAAGTGGGAAATTTTGCAAATTTGTACTCTGAAAAACAGGGAAATTTTCAAATCTGTACCCTGAAAATGTGAAAAAGTTTTGCAAATTTGTACTCGGAAAATGGGCCCTGAACTTAGCTTGTAGAAGTATTAATTTTCGATCGCCATGACTGCGTTGAATTTCCCCGACTTTTTCAAAAAAAAACATTTTTTCCTGACTTTTTCACGTAATTTTCAAGTTTCCTGGCTTTTTGAATAAATAAACCAGAAAACTGACAGGACTTCTGAATCATAAAGTAAAAAACGTCATCAATGTTCTAAGTTAGGTAATAAAATGTTCTCGAGCAAGCAATATTTATGTGGGCTACGGGTTCTTAGTTTCTGACATAACACGTGAAGGCCGTCAAACACGAGGCAAATTATATCCGGAAATAAATTGCAGACAATTGATTTCAGCTGAAAGAAATCTTCTTTCTGCATGCACACATAGAGCAATGCATTTCCGAATATATCCCTAGTGTATCTCGTGCATCCCTAGCGTATACGACAGCAATATTTAAAAGGGAAATGTGGGCAAATGAACTTTACAACACTGCTTAATTTCATCTCTTTCCTGATTGGCTAGGAATTAGAAAGATGCCCAGCCAATTGAAAAATCCAGAAATAAGTTGAACAGAATAAGACCATTTTTTCTTCTGGAAATACCTCTGAAAATATTTTCAAAACAAGGGGAAATACCAAACAACAATATTTATGGAAACAAATTTCCGAATGTATATTGCCACGTGTTTGACACCACATGTCCCCTTCCCTGCTAACTTTCTACATTTTGGTGTTACAAGAAACAGAACATGTATAGCTACACGAACATTGTGCAAAATACAGTGTGCTTTGACTTGTTAACTTTTCAGACAGAATGCAAAACACGGTATTAAAGAACGAGGATCTGGCATTAAAATTCTAAATCAAACCTCCAGAGGTCGAGGCGAGCACACTGGTCACGTTCGCCAAGAGATGGTTTACATCTTTTTTTAAATCAAACTTTTCGGGATGATTGGTAACAGCAATTATGAAGATATAAATTTGGAAATTTAAAAAATACTGGCTCCAAAGGGCACCGCATTCAGATCTCTCATTTTGTTGTGGTCTAGGAGCATATTATGTAACAATAACATTTGTCAATTTAATCAAAGATCGACTGAAACGGCGTTAAAATTAGTGTCCAAGGCCATGTCTTATCGCCCAAATTTAAGTACTTGCTTAATCATTCTAATGGATGAACACGTGCCAGACAAAGCAGTAATCGATACCGATCATCAAGAACGGGGAAGGGCAAGTTTAAGACACATGCAAATGTATTCATATAGAAATATATTAACTATAATCCAGAATGCCTTTATGTGTTTTTGAAACATAGAGCTAGAAAATAAGTTTGTAAATCAAGGTAGGTAAATCTTTATAGATTTTACTAAAGTTAGTGATTTATGAATTCCCCCTTCAATTGTCCTTCTTTGCCCTATAGTTTTGTAGAAGTCAGAACAAATTAATCATAGTTCTGGGCCATTTCTGTTAGAGATAAAGCCTTAAAAATTGAAAAGCAGATTTTAATTTTAAGACTTCTGCATAAAAGGATATTTTTTTCATCTTTCTTTGCATACGCAGAAGTTAATTACAGTAAAGTCTACAAGCTGCATGTACATGTATCTTAGTTATTTCAGAAAATGTGTGCAAAGTTAATATTTCAAACCAAAAAAAACCTACAACACTGTGGGTTCCCAAAACAAACACGATTTTTATCTTCAAGCTTAGCATCCTGCTTTATTATTGCAAGCTAGATATGCTTTTTGAATTTAGCTAATTAGGTTGACATTGAAAGCGGCGAAATTTCCCAATCAGGCAGTACTGTCTATCGAAAGTAGGCCTACTTCCTCGAACAGTGTTGTCAGACTGGGATTATTCATTCACAAAAGTCAAACGCCTATTTCTAACTGAGGAATTAATGAAATAAACAACTAATTTTCCTAATGATGCAAGATGACTTTCTATTACTGAACACCATGAATTGTATTATTTTTAAATGGATATCTATTATCCTTCACCCTATGTGAAGCTCAGTAGAAGTTAATGGTTATTTGTTCTTCCTATAGAATTTATTCTTCAAGGTGCTCCATGGGATTCGTTGCTGAATGCTTCAGGAGGGTGTTTATTCTTATCATCATGGCACGAGCCTTCTTACAACAGGATGTCTGGATGGGACTATACTGTCCATAGAGAGCAACACGGACATCTTTGGACGGAACGATTAAAGAGACGACGTTTAATAAGTTAACTGAAATTTTTGGCGAACTTTTTTATTTAAAATTTGTTATATTTTAAATGTTATTGATTGCTAATGACTGTAAACCGCCTTATCGAGAGTGGGGTAAATCCTACTCAATAAACTCACCATATGTAAACGTCAGTTTCAGCCAAACAGAATATCTCTTTGGTTGGAAAAGTTGAAATACACTTTTTACCTTCAAAACAATGTTCAACTCAATATGCGTATACATGTACATGTATGATCATCATTCATTGAAAAATGTATGCTCATTTTTTGACATAGCCATATACAACTTTTCTACAAAAGAATTCTGGGTGAAAAATGATTGATTTTAATTTAATGTCATTTGATAAACAATTTGCATCATCACCCAGACCATTGCATACAAAATATTATTGCATGTATAAGTTCATTTATTTCATCATTCTTCTATTCGAGTATCCGCCTTGGTCTTAGTCCCACACCCTAGCGGATAATCGAAATTCTACTGCTATGTAATCCGGACCTGATTAATATTCATAACTTCTTAAAAAATCGTCACATGATCCCTACGTTTTTCTCTAGAGAACTGCCTTATTATTTTCTTGACATTTCTCATTTTGTTTTTAATAATTAACATTGAAAAAAGATTCCATGGCAATGCGCACGATGAAGAACTTCTGCAACCTGGGCAAAAGACATGTTTTTAATTTCTTACAAATAAAAGAAAAAAGAGAGAAATGTCACGGAGATTCAAATAGGGAAGTGCACTAGGGGACAACTTATTGATCATGGGACAATTTTTATTTTTTAGAAACTAACTGTAAATTATGGGACGGGATTGACGGAAAAAACTTCCTATTTCTCAACTTTGGCAGGTGATTTGCCAATGGCTTTAAAAAAAAACAAGATAGTCATAACCATGTTGTGTAGCATGCCAAATAAAATCCCTCAGAAGCAACCATCATGCAAACAAGTCAGCCTTGCTCGGATCAATAAAACATGTTACAAGTCTCACTTCATGAAAACAACCACGCTTTTTGTTCACAGATGTCTTTTTGAATTTGCTGAATAATTGTGAATGCATTTATTAACATGCTACTAACCAATTCTATCATTTACGATGCTGCAACGTACATGTACGTCACTATTTACCAAACATAAATTTCGCATGTACACGTACAGTACTTCAGAAAACGACCTCGACCTCGGTCGAGGTCGAGAAATTTCCAATCCAACTTCCCTGACTTTTCCAGGTTTTTAAATAAATTTCCCTGGCTAATGACCATGTCAAAATTCACATGCCAATGTTATCCACCTCTTTGCAAGTTTAAAAAAAAATCAAACTCTTACAGGGTTCCCCCAGAAATTTCAAATCCAACTTCCCTGACTTTTCCAGGTTTTTAAATAAATTTCCCTGGCCAATGACTATGTCAAAAATTGGCATGCCAATGTTATCCACGAATTTGCAAAAACTACACAGGACAATTTTTGCAAAATTACGACAATTGTGAACATGTTTCAAAATTAACATTAAGAAGATTTTGAAAATGTTACAAAAGAAGCATGACAAACTTTTGAAAATTGTACAAATTTGTATCGAAACATGTTGAAAGTTCTGTAAATTTGTACTGTACTCAAAAAAATGAAATTTTTTCCAAATTTAAACTCAGAAAAAGTTAAAATTTAATTGCAAAGCTGTCCTCGGAATTTTGAAAATTTTAAAAATTTGTCCTCTGAAACTGTTAACATTTTTGCAAATTTGCCATTAGAATATGTTGAAAATTTTGCCCATTTATCCCTGAAATAGGTTAAAATTTTTGTAAACATGTCCTAACCACGCAGAAACATTAATTTTGGATTGCGACAACATTGAGTTTCCCTGACTTTTTCAAAATAAGTCATTCTTCCCTGAATTTTCCAGGTCTGGGGGCACCCTGTCTTAATTTTTGCAATACTGTTCCTTAAGTTTAATACGGGTACTTGGACACAAGCTTCGCAGACCGCACTTTGGCAGTGAATGAAGCCACATTATCAACAGCAAACACTTGAAGACTGCCAAAAAGCAATCTGCGAACATGCTGAGTACTCGTCTTAATTGATTACTTGGAGAAGCTTTTCAGAGTGATCATAATTCCTATTATCTGTTTGGTATTAAGTCTCATCATTTCATCACTTTACCTTATCTGCTGAAATAAATACTGTATAATCGCAGGAAAACATTAAGCAATCTCTCCAATGCCAATGTTGGCGAGATAATCGTGGAAAAAAAGTATGAACCTTTGGCATAACCGGATAGAAAGTGCCAAGGGGATATCGAGTTCTGGCATATCTGCGAACAAATATTTTTTATATACATGTAAATGCAAAGTGCAGCATTTGGCAGCAACAGGGAAGAACGTGCAGCATGGTGCAAACAATCTCTTCAAAACATATATTTGCTGGGTTTACTGCACTAACAAATATTTACAAAAGTAATAGAACGTAAAAGAAATTAACTCATTCATGTATTAATTGCTTGTTGTAAATAACCATGCTGGTTTTTGAATGGACAGAAAAAGTAGACTCCTGACCAATCACAACGTGAAAAATTGACGTATTTTCCAAAACTGACCCAAAATTTACTAACGACAATGGGAACATTTTTTATTCGGAAAATGTAAAAAGTTTGTGCTCGGAAAAAGTGGGAAATTTTGCAATTTTGTCCTCGGAAAATGTAGAAAATTAGCACTCGGAAAACCTAGAGAATTTAAAAAAATTTCCATGAAAATGGTGGACAATTTTGCTAATTTGTATTCGGAAAACGTGGAAGATTTTGCAAGCTTGTACTCGGAAAACGTGGAAAATTGTGTAAATTTGCATATGGAAAACGTGGAAAAATGTTCAAATCTGTACTCCGAAAATGTGGAAAATGGGTCCTGAGCTAAATTTGTAGAAGTATTAATTTTGCATCGCCATAACTGCGTTGAATTTCCCTGACTTTTTTCAAAATAAACCATTTTTCTCTGACTTTTGAAGGTCAGTTCAAGTTCCCTGACTTTTCCAGGCCGGTTTTCCAGATCTGGGGGAACCCTGTCTACAGTCAACCTCGTCTGATTCTCTGTTATGTCTTTCCAGACCCAACTATACAAGTTTTTAAGAGTAAAGCAAGTGCTGAAGATGCTGATATGCAATTTGCATTAATAAATTTCAAAGTAATACAACCAATGTAACAGTGTAAACAGTTATAGTAAACAATTTATAACAAAAAAATTCAATGCTAACAGCTTTTAAGAGTAGCCTAGCTATCTCTTAAAAGTGCTGTTGATGGGCATTTTAAGAGCAGAGCTTTAGTTTAAAGGACGTGGAGTGCGATTTGACAGCTTCGATTACAATTACACAGTGCACTCAGACAAAGGAGTGCTGGTTAACTCGATACAGTTATTTGTCAACCCACAAACATTCCACAAAGACACGTAGCAAAAATCTCAGTCGAGTCATTCTACGAAAAAACTTCTGAAAGCCAACAGGCAAAGCTGTTGAAAAATTGATGCTTAGGAGTCTTTCTGGAACAAATTCAGTAGCATGGACATTGTTTCGCAGTCATGGTATCTACCATGCATATTAAAATTACAAAGTAAACCTTTTAAAATGTGTAGAAAAATTGCAAAGTACCATACATCAACACCGAGCAAGGTTAACTGAGTTTATCAACGAGAGCTTCTTCAGGAAACCCAAGAAAGTCAGAAAAAAAGTTGTTTTTTTACTATGAAAACTTAAGTGTTTTGTAGTTTTCCAAAGTTCATTTCAAGCAAATTGGATATTGGCCATGGCAATGTTCCTTTCATTTTCTTAATTCTTCATGCTTCCGGTCTCCATTTTCTCCTTCACCGACCTACACTCGACTTATAGTCACGAGGATTATTAAATAATTGTCCCAAACCAAAAACCACATCAACACTTTCGTTAAACAGACTTGCTACCATTTTGTGCAATGCCTTGTCCCATTCATGGAGCTTAAAGACGTTTGTAAACATGTTTGGCAAAGGCAGATTATATGAACGAAGACAAATCCATTAAAACCGAAGAAGTGACCACTGATTGAAATCATCCCAACGTCTTGCCGATTCCTGGTTTAAAAGTTGGTTGGTTGTGGGTTTTTAAGTCCAAGGAACGTGCCAACATCACCTGAATGGAAATTTTGAATTTTACTTACAAAGGGGGCCTTCCACCCCCCAAGAGGAATTTTTAACATTCAGAGATCAAACAGGATCTACTCGGGACCTCGGTTTACTCTCATCAGAAAAAGCAGATACTTAGAGAATTTTGCACATCCTCAAAATTCTCCCCCACCTCGATCGGGAGCAAACCCCGCTAGACAGGAATGATAGACAAGCACATAAACCACTCGATCACCAGCGCCAGTGCAGATTCCTGGGATAGTTCACTTACATAACGTTATTCTTATACTATATACCAGATGCTCCGTACCATGTCATATTAGAAAGCACTATGTTGCATAAAAAAGATACAAACAAATGAATGATGTTCGTTTTGATTTGATTTCACGTGAAGTCGTAGATGCTAGCTCGCAATGGAAATTCTGCCTTCGAGCCGCACAACAGTTGTTATCAATTTATACCAGTAATTAATGGGCGTTTTCAAGCAAATCGATGCGAGGTTGCTCACAAGGTAAAGCGCCTTTGTTTGCGATATCTGGGTTCCACGTGAATTCACGACAGGAAATGATAAGAAAATTAAGGTTTAAATTAAACCTAATTAAAGATGAAACAATTAAAATGCCCATAGTTTTGAGAATAAGTTCCAGAGTCTACAGGGTCCAGTATACATGAATAACCAATAGGGGAACTCAAACTTGTGCTGGGATGCCAGCAGTTGTGATAGTAGCTAAGGTGTAGCCAATATTGGAATAAGGGATTTTGCGTGACCTAGATAAAACCGCACTTACAAGCATTTCTATTGGCTACCACTTAGCTACTGCCCCAACTGCTGGTGTCCCAGCAAATGTTTGAGTTTGCCTAATGTATTATCAAAGCCTGATGCAGCAAATACAGTAAAATATGTTAAGAGTGACCACCAAAAAAATGCTATGTTGGTCACTTTACACAGGTGGTCAATGCAAAGAAAGCCTGAAATAAATTAAAATAATGAACATGTACACTGCACATATACATGTATAGGCCTACTGTAGTACTGTAATACACGCAGTAAAAAACCACAAAACCAAAAAAGTACAGAATCATCATGTCCGAGGGTTAAAGCAAGATGTAATGGCGACTCATCTGTTATCTGGTCACTGGTCACTATACAGAGGATTTTTATGAAGGAAATGTACACTAGAAAAAACAATACACCAAAAAGTGGTCACTTTTTCAGGTTTTACTGCACATTAAAATACACAATATTAGCTGAACGAAGCTGGCCATGTATATACAGCATTGCCTATACACATAACACATGTGCTGTAGGCTACTTGTTACACGTATAACTGCAAGGTGCCACTTAATTTTTACCTATATCATCCTTTGCCATCTGCCATTTTAGTGTCAATTAAAAACTTCCCAAAAATCCTCAATGTCAAAAGGATCGAAACTACATTTTGCTCACGTACGTGACAGACAAACGTGAGACAAAATAATGGTCTGAATTAGCGTGACATTGCTATCGCTTGCACACTAACGACTCGTGGTTATTTGTGAATTTGGAAAGAAAAGAGCTCAGCAAACAAGTTTTAAATCTCCAGAAATGTTAAAAGGTTTCATCCATTGAGTTACGTCATATGGCAAAACGAGGGGTACAAGCTAGCTGATCAGCTGCTTCACCCTTACGTTTAAAAACGAGCAAATAAGATCGAATGTGAATTTACCTTTTTCGTCATTTACTCAACTACATGAAATGTTGGCTCCAAGCGACGATGGTTGATGTATTCGGCAGATAATTTTCTTCGGGACTATTGAAAAACATCAAATTTGGCCTCCTTTCGACATCCTTACCAACCATTACAAGTTCACAACTAACGATTATGACAACCAACATGGGGGCAGTTCCAAAAGGTCGTTTCAATACTGAACAATTTGGCTATACTTATTTACTTTTGAATAGCTATGAATGCAACTGTCAAATAGTTGACGCGTTTTAGCTTAATTATTCGAAATCCTTTAGGAATTTCTATTTTTAAAACCGAATCGTCCACTTAAAGTTATCTTCAGTTTCAGGTATTTATCAGAACGCCCTTCGTTCGAACAATTAACCATGATGTGAAATACGACTGTCCAAATCTCCCCATCCTAATGAGTTCATTTTCATAGTTTAAACTGTTTATAATTTAAGAATTAAAAAATACATAACTATCATAAACTATAATAAAATCTACTTATGACATTGCGAATTAAATAAATGTGATTGAAATCCATGACTATAAAAATTAGTTATTAACAAAACGGACAATGAAGGCTGCGGTTATCTGCTATCATTGATTCTTGCGTAATTAGGATAAATCTGCGTCCTAACCAAGCAAGCGCTGTGGATTGAATAACGTGCAGGCTTCACGTGCTGCCATCTAGGGTCTACATCTTGCAACGCAATGCTTTCTACAGGGTGCCCAATAAATAGTTTATGTTTTTATAATTTTCTTATTAATGTCACCATGAACTGGTCGTGTTAATTAACACATCATTTAACGCATCGCAGTAATTAAGGTCAATGTTTTATTGTTACGAAAGACAGAGTTGACAAAAGACTAACAAAGGCTCCATCTGGTAAATTCTTCGCCCCAATTTCCTCAATAATTAATCGTTAATTAAAAACAACTACAAATTGAAAACAATTAATAACTACGTTTGAATAAATTCTAACACATCCGTATGGCTCAAGTCAAAAATAGTTTGTCATTATATAAGGGGATGTCAATGAGCTAAATTACTGCAAGCTTTTTAAAACAAATAGCCACAAAAAATTACAGTATTAAAAACCACAATATACAGTATACTGTGGTAAAATCTGGAAAAGTGACCACCTTTGAATGGTGATCACTTTTTAGTGTATTGTTTTTTCTAGTGTACATTTTCTTTATAAAAATTCTAGGTATAGTGTTCATGACCACCTGTCTATTGTGTACACTGACCAGCAATTTTTACATTGCCAATGTACCTTACAAAGTGACCAGATAATAGACGAGCCACGTTACATCTTGCTTTAACCGTTGGACATGATGATTCTGTACTTTTTTGGTTTTGTGGTTTTTACTACATGTATTACAGTCTACATGTATAAGTAAAGTTTACATGTTCATTATTTTAATTTAATTCAGGCATTCTTTGTATAGTGACCACCTGTGTACAGTGACCAACATGGCAT